>PVHP010015566.1:0-37143 GCA_004024765.1 Zapus hudsonius
TTAGTATTTCTTTTATTGTCCAGCCATGGTGGTGCATGCCTGTAATCCTAGCACTTAGGAGACAGAGGGAAAAAGATTAGGAATTCAAGACCAGCCTTGGCTGCATAGTAAGTTTGATGTCAGAGACAAAACCCTGTCTCAAACAAAGCAAAACAAAACACCTTAAATAAACAAATATTTATTATGTTTGAAGATGCATACATATAGTCTTGTATATTTTTTAGGACACTACTCGTCTTTTGTTTATTTTTCTGTTGGAGTTTTGTTTTTTACTGTAGTTTTTAAGAACTCAAAATAAGTGAGAGGAGACAAAATCATCTGTAATATGTATTTTAAATATTTTCCCCGGTTTATTCTTAATTTGCTTATGAAGATTTTTAAAGATATTTTTAAATTTTTTTCAAGCCGGCATGGTGGCCTATGTCTTTAATCTCTGCACTTGGGAGGCTGAGGTAGGAGGATCAATTTGAGTTTGAGGCTAGCCTAGAGCTACAGAGCTACATGTCAGCCTGGGCTAGAGTATGACCCTGCCTCACCCCCTCCACCCTCAAATAAAACCCATAAAAAGTAAACTTGGGATTTTTTTTTTGGCAACTGTAGTTTTGAATCAGTGAGAAGGATTTTATCTAATTTTCCCCCTGTAATTCTTGTACTGTTTTCTAATTCTATATAATTCTGTGAAAATGACCTTCATGTAGTTTCAGGTTTCACATTTATATATTTCTGTCTCTGATCCATTTAGAGTTTATTCTCAGTGTTGAGTAGGAATCTAGTTTTATTCTTTTTCAGATGACTGCTCATTTTATAATAATAAAGGCATTTATTATTATAAAATGCAGGTCTTATTTTTATAAGAAAGCTCTTAGTGCCCAGAAGATGGCTGTTGGTTGAAACTTTGAACTACCTGCAAATGGGGTCCCGCGACAAAGTACTTTTGTGATCTTGTGATGCTTGAGGCTATGACACCCACCGAGCTTTCTAGAAGTTCACAGGGTGAACCATGAAAGTTTGTGTGTAGAGTGGCACTTACGTTGAGAGCTCCCTCACACCTTGTTAAAGCTGGGGTGCTACATCTCTGCATTGCTTCCTTAGTGTCAGAAGTTGCTGGTCACTTTTTGCTGTACCTGTTTCTAAAAAGTGTCACAGCCCAAGGCTGGGGAGAGCCTCTGGGTATAAGGACAAGTCCCTAGCCTTGTCATGTTATGGTTTTCTTATTTAGAAAATAAGAAATTTGTCGTAATCCATCACTAAGGTCCTCTGTAGTTTTGTGAAAGTAGTATTTGTGCAGAACAGTTGCACTTCACTGAATGCTAAAGTTCCTGGAGTTTGAGATGTTTGGATGACATCTTATAAAACTGTTTTTCAGAGTGGTGTTAGTGCTATGGTCTGCCCTGATCAAGAGCTCAGACTTTGGGTGTTGGTGGAGCCCTGCAGGTACATGACCTGCTTTCTTGATGGGTACAGTGAGATCCAGGTACTTTTTCTGTAGAGAGAAGCTATGATGGACATGTTGGAATGTCCTTGTCCTTAATGTTCTGCTTTGCTTTACAGACCTGTAACAATTTGTCTCCAGAGAGGTGATTTTCTTCAAGAGTTCCAAGTTTCCATTTATTTAAAATGTAAAAATGTAAAAAAAAAAAAACAGTTCCTATGAGAGGAAGATCCAAGTTTAAAATGTAAAAATCTAGGTTACACCCTAAACTCTACCATCTTGGCATGCTCCATTTTATAACAAATATTTTGTTGCATTATTTTATTGTTCTAAAAGGAATATAGATGTTATCACTTATCACATACTGTATATACAGTAATGTACATATATACACTCAGGTATAAGGATTCAAGGGATTTATTGCCTGTTTTTCTTTTTCTCTCATTTTTTTTCAAGGTAGAGTCACTAGCCCAGGCTGACTTAGAACTCGCTCTATAGTCCCAGGCTATTCTTGAACACACAGAAGTCCTCCAACTTCAGTCTCTCAAGGTGTGTGTGATCTTACCTAGCCCTGTAGCCTGTTTTCATTGTATAGAGGCCAGTTGCTGGTGCTAGACAAGCACTCCATGAGAAGCCCTGGAGTGTCACAATAGCAATGCAGGCAGTGCTCCACGGATCAGGTGCACAGAAGCTGATTACATTTTAGGAAAGGCTAGAGCCAGACAAGTTTGCACAGTAGTTGTATTCATGGTGTAATAAAACCATGCCAAAGATAATTGGCATTTTATTTAAAATAGGATAAGATTTAGATGATTATGAGCAGTTTTCGGCATCTCTGAATGTGTGATGGGGCATGGGAAAATAGTGTAAGGTAGGATTCAGTTTGTTATTGGCCCTAGACATGCTCTGCCCAATGACTATGGATGAGGTTTCCCAGGATTATCCCACATATCCCCAGGATCTCAAGAGTTTTCTGTTTTCACTCTTTCATCTTCCTTTATTTCTGAGATAGGATTTTACACTCTAGCTCAGGCTGACTGGAACTCACTCTGCAGCCCAGGCTGGCCTTGAACTCATGGCAATCTTCCTACCCTAGCTTCTCAAGCATTGGGATTATATTTATCTAGCCACCATGCCCAGCTACTCTTAGTATCTTGTTTTTATTGCTCCTAATTTAAAAAATTCACTTGGGTGGCTGGAGAGATGGCTCAGCAGTTAAGGCGCTTGCCTACAGAGCCAAACACCTGGGTTTGATTCCCCAGTATCCATGTAAGCCAGATGCATAAAATGGCACATGCATCTGGAGTTCATTTGCAGTTGCTGGATGCCCTGGCACACCCATATTCTTTCTGTTTCTCTTCTATCTCTCTTCTCTCTGTCTCTTTGATTGCAAATTAAAAAAAAAGTACACTTTGGGGCTGGAGAGATGGCTCAGCTGTTGAATTCTGCCTGAGTTTAATTCCTCAGTATTCACTTAAAGCCAGATTAAAGCCAGATGCACAAAGTGGTGTATGCACCAGGAGTTTGTTTCCAGTGACAAGAGGCCCTGGTGCACCCATTCTGTCTCTTTCAAATAAGTGAAAATGAATATTAAATTTAAAAAATACACCAAGGCTGGGGAGATGGCTCAGTGGATAAAGCCCTTGCCAGGCAAGTATGAGTACCCACATAAAAGCTGGCCGCCATAGCAGGCATCTGTAAGTCTAACATGCATAAGGTGAGAAATGAGTCAGAAACAAGAGAATCCATGAAAAGCTTGTGACCCATATAACCTGGAAAAAGGAACGGTAAACGACAGGCCTTGCTTAAAAAACAAGGTGAAAAGGTGAGGCTAACACTTGAAAGTTGTTGTCTTCTGACTTACGTATGTGTGCCATGGCATACATATATCTATACTCAAGTATACTGCGCACATACCCACGCTACTTTATTATAAAATTTTAACATTAGCAAATACTTGACTACTATGACAAGTGAATTGCAAGAAAATATGTAAAAACAAACCCTTACTCTGCCCTACTAATCCTGTAGAATATGTTGGCCCTCCGTGGGGTTTGTCCTTACAAACGCCTTCACATGCATCTCGATGTATACATGCAGCATATTTTAAAAATTGAGATACTCATATATTTTAATATTCATTATTTACTATATACAATTCACTCTATGTTCAATCACTATTACTTAGTTCCAGAATCTTTTCATTACTCTGGAAGATCTTCGTACAAATTTGTAACCACTATCCATTTCCTCCCAAATCCCTTTGTTCTAGACAATCACTTAGTAGAGGGCTGGGGAGATGGCTCAGCGGTTAAAGGTGCTTGCTTGCAAAACCTGTCAGTCTGGGCTCAATTCCCCAGTTACCCACATAAAGCCAGACCATTCCCCCAGTAGTCATGTAAAGTCAGACCACAAAAAGTGGTACATGAGCCTGGCATTTGTTTGCAGCAGCAAGAAGCTCTGCTATACACCCCCCCCCATACACACACACACATGCTTACAAATAAATAAAAATATTTTAAAAGACCTTGAGTGAGCTTAGAAAATTATTTAATAGAGTTGCCTAATAGATTGGCCGATTCTGACATTTCATATGACTGGAATCTTACATGGCCTTTTGTAAAGTCTGAGTTCTCTCACTTGCTGGGGTATTTTTTGGTCCATCCATATTGTAGCATGTATCAGTGCCTCATTCCTTTTATTGGCTGAATTACAGTCTATTGTTTAATGAATATACCCCATTTTGTTTCTTCACTTATCAGTTAGTGGGTCGGTTAGTATGAATAATGGTTCTGTGAGCATTTGTATACAAGCCTTTATATAGACATGTTTTCATTTGTCTTGGGTATAATTCTGGGATGGAATGACTGGGGCATAGAACCTTCTGAGGGTCTACTAGACTGTTTTTCAGAGCAGTTCCAATGTTATATGTCAACATTTTGAATGAGTGTATCAATTCTTCCATAGCATCTGTTAGCCTCATATTCATATAAAGATATGAGTCTGAATTTATAAAGTTTCTTAAATTATTTTTTGACATCTTTTTCCCTTTGTTTTCTTGTTTTGTTCTTCTGTTATTTTTAGGAATTGGTTACCAGTTTTGTAATCTTTCTCCATTCCTCATATTTTGTGTCTGACTTTTTTGTTCCTTTTTTTTTCCTGGAAATTGGTACATGATTTGTCCTCTAATCCTCAATATAAATTTTATGTTTTTCTTTGCTGTCATTGAAAACTTTTTTCCTTGAAAGTGATGTTCTTTAATAGTATGCTGTTATGTCAGGGATGCGGTTTTGTATTGTTTTCCTGTGAGTATGGACACATAGGGACCCTTGTACACATGGAGACACTCAGAGTACTCACAGCTCTCTCATATAGTGCTGTCTCATACAAGCTCATCTACCCACCCACATTAAGATACGCTTTCACACATGCACACATGTATCGTGTTGACCAGAAGATTGGGCATGGAGGACACATGTAAGAGAAAGGCTAAATGCAGGGAGTGGGAGGCTGTTGGAGGAATATGTTAGCCAGAGGATACATTAGAAAAATGGCTTGAAGGCTACTGGACACATAGAAAGAAAAGCCTAGTTCCTAGTACTCTTGCTGTTTTAAAAAAATTATTTTTTTCTATTTGCAAGGGGGAGAGAGAGAGACAGAGACAGACAGACAGACAGACAGACAGACAGACAGAATATGGTGCTTCAGGTGTCTAGCAGCTACAAATAAACTCCAGATGCATGTGCCACTTTGCACATCTGACTTTATGTGGTTACCGGGGAATTGAACTGGTTCGTTAGGCTTTGTAGGCATGTACCCTAACTGCTTAGTCATCTACTCTTACTCAGTCCCTCTTACTCTTTTTGCAGGTAAAAAAATGTGTATTTGTTGTTAGCTAGGAGACATGGTTTAAGATGTAAGTAGAAGAGACCAGTTGGCTGTGGATTTGAGGGCAGGAGTGATGGCAGCAGTTAAAGACCCTTGCTTGCAAAGCCTGATGGCCTGGGTTTGAGTCCCCAGTACCCATGTAAAGCGAGATGCAGGAAATGGCACATGAATCTAGAGTTCATTTGCAGTGAGTAGCAGGAGGCTCTGGCACAACTATGCCCCCCTGTCTCAAATAATTAAAAATATTTTAAAACAAAGGAAATAAATTGAGCATTGTCACCTTAGAAGTGGTTATGGCCATGAAAATGAGATGATGTTGCCAAAGGGAGTGAGTGGTCCATAGTGAGCGGTGGCTGAAAGCAGAGGTGCAGAAGAGGCCCAGACAGATAGATGGCAACTCTGGAGAGCTCTGCATCAGATGGTAAAGGATAGTCTTCAGAAGACCTTGGTCATTGGTCTAAGCTGATGAGTCAGGAGGGGCCAGGCTGGCCTGAGCGGTTACTAGTCTTTGATGGGAAGCAGATGCAAGAAGTCAGAATCACTCCATCAACAATGTGATCGAGCTTGAGATGGGAGAGTTTATAAGATGGGGAAAGTTTTCATTTTTTGTGTCCTTTACACAATTTTTGAAATGGGGTAATTTTCTTCTTTATATTTAAAGACATTTGGCAAGATGGGCAAGGTGGCCCATGCTTGTAATTCTAGCATTTGGGAGCTTAAGGCAAGAGAATCACAAGTTTAAAGTCACCCCTGGGCCACATAGTGAGGCTCTGTCTAAAGTCACAAAATGAACCAGTAAGAACACTTGGCAGTTCCCAGCTTCTTCAGTCAAACTGCTGTGTGCTCTGCCTGTTCTTACAGTCTTTGGGTGCCAAATGTTTCCTGGGTCACAAAGGCCCTGCTAACTTAACATCATCTTAACCCTTGTCTTGATGTTAGATTTACAGTTAGAGTGACAGGGAGATATATATATATATATATACAATTTTTTTTTTTTTGTGGGGAGTGAGGAGGGAAAGGGGAGAGGCAGAGCCTCATAGCCCAGGCTGGCTTCAAACTCAGTTTCCTTCTGAGTATTGAGAAGACAGGTGCCACCATGCCCAGCCAGAAAGAAATTCTTCAAATTAATTTCATAGGTTTATCTTCCAAAAAAATAATCATAGTAATCTATAGGCCTTGTTCCTTTTTTGAGACAAGTGCTCATGTAGCCCAGTCTGTCCTCAAACTCCATGTGTAGCTCAAGATGACCATGAACACCAATCCTCCTTCCCGAGTGCTGGTTATTTTCTTATATACTAAGCTGCATGCATTTAGAATATAATTTGATAAGAGCTGATTTGTTAACATACCCATGAAACCACCACCCCATGTAGTATATCAGTGTTCTCCAGAGGAACAGAATGGATAGAATGAATGTATATTATAAAGGAAATTTATTAGATTGTCTTACAGGATATGGGGTGGACAGTCTAACAGTGGCTGTCTGTACAGTCCTGAGAGTCTGAGAAACCAGTAGTTACTGTCCACAAGGCTTGCTGCCTCAGCAGTCCCAATCTGGCACTGAAGGCCTGGATAGTCTTCTGTCCTGATTGGAAGGCTGATGAAGCTGGGTTCCAATGCCTGTGGTAGCAGCAACAGGGTAGATGCGCACACCAGCAAGTAGCACAGGCGACCAGGCAAAAATGTTCCTTTGGAACTTCCTTGTATATGGCCTACCGCCGGAAGGGCCACCCACTCTCAGGAGGAAGGACTTCCTCCCTCCATTCATCTTTCTTGGAAATGTCCTTTCAGACCCACAGAAGATGGGTGTCTCTTACTTGATTCCTGATCTGATTAAGCTGACACTAGAAATTCACTGTCACACTCCAGAAATCTCATTATTCATTATAGCACTTTTGTGACTTCGTCTTCCTCTTGTCTACCCTTGGACTGCCATTGACCTGCTTCCTGTCATAACCATATTTTCTAGAACAATAGAGATCGAATCATGCAGCATTTACTTCAAGAGTCTCATGCTCTACCAACTGAGTTTGCCACGTAGGTACCAAAATGTACTTTACAATAATTTTCTATACCTGGTATGGTGACACTTGCCTGTAATTCCAACATAGGAGGCTGAGGCCAGAAGATCCCAAATTTGAGGTCAGCCTGGGTTACGTAGCATGACCCTGTCTCAAACAGCAACAACCAAAGATGGTTTAGTTTTAAAGGTTGTGATAAGATTTGTATCACATGAAATTTACCATTTTACCTGTTGTTGAATGTGCTGCTCTGTAGCATTAAACATATTCACTTTGTTGTATTCCGTCCAGAATTCTTTCATCTTCCCAGATGCTCCGCTAAATAAAGTGACCCCACCCCCTGTCCCTGCAAATCCCCATTCTATATTCTGTATTATTTTAACACTTTAGGTACCTCAGATAAGTAGAATCACACAGCATTTATACTTAAAAATTATTTATTTGCAAGCAGATACACAGAGAGAGGAAGAGAGAGAAGGAGAGACAGAGGGAGAGGGAGAGGGAGAGTATGGGAAAGACAGCACCTTGAGCCACTGCAAAGGAACTCCAGATGCATGCACCACTTTGTGCATCTGGCTTACATGGATACTGAGGAATTGAACTGAGGTTGTTAGGCTTTGTAGGAAAATGCCTTAACTACTGAGCCATCTCTTCAACCCGTATTTGTACTTTTGTGACTGGCTTATTTCACTTAGCATAATGTTCATCTAGGCATCAAAATTTTCTTCCCTTTTAAGACTGAATAATATTCTGTAGTATGTATAGGCTACAATTTTAGTTATCCACTGGTGTACAATTTGGGTGTTGTCACATTCAGCTATTATGAGTAATGCTGTAGGACAGTGAGTGTACAAATAACTCTTCAGAGTATGTAATGTTTTTTTTGGGTCTGGTTTCTTTCAGGGTAATGCATCAGAGATAGTTACCACTAGTCTATTGATGGGTATTTGGGTTTGTGATGACTAACCTTGATTGTTAATTTGATTAGCTAGAAGGCCACCTACATGGTTAGAGAAGTGGTAAATGTATCCAGAATTCATTTGCAATGGCTGGAGGTATCATTCTCATTCATTCTCTGTTGGGCACTGCCTGTTGGCTCTGCTACTGAGGGCACGGAGAGCACAGGGTTAAGGATGTGTGAGGTGAAACCCCGGTAATTTGGTAGGCGTTTCCCAGCTCCACCTACCCTGACTCCCACCCCCATGGGCTGGCCACAGGAGCCAGCATTTCCATCTCAGCATGACTGGATTTGGTATCAGCAAAACTTCCTTGTGCCCATCCCCACAGACCTGACCATGTCTAGCATCATATATTTCCCGCCACTCATGGCCCCCAAATGAGGTGTTCTCAGGTTGTCCCCACCCACCTATCGCAGTGCAGGCTGCCAACTCCCCACCCCCATCAACCAATCTCCTTTTCCCTTCCCCATTCCTCATGCCCCTGACCCCCTTTTTTTCCTATAAAGTGTAAGTCCCCCAATTGAATAAAGAACCACATGGATATACAATACACATCTGCTCGCCTCTGTGTCCCGCTGGATCCCCCTGCACCATCCCCCCAGCTCTGAGACAGCGGACAGCTCGGCTCCTGGCTCCACTTCTCTGTTTTCCCTCCGCCGATGGCCCACGGCACCTCTGGAGGAGAAAACGACAATTCTCTTTCTCTCTCCTTGCACATAAATAAATGAAATATTTTTTTTTAAAAAAGAAAAAAAGTCTGAATCCCATTTTAAAAAAATATAACTAGCTTATAAGAAGCGGTAGAACTGTTGAAGGTGGGCATGCCTTTGGAGAGTGCATCTTGCCTCAGGTTTCTTTCCTATCCTCTCTTGCCTGCTGGATATATGAGGTGAAAAGCCAGTCAGCCATGATGAAGCCTCTCCACATGCCAGAAAAGGTTCAGCCAGACAGCCATGGACGACACCCTCTGAAACCAGAGCCACAATAAATGTTTTCTTTTAAGTTGTTCTCTCTCAGGTATTTGTTAAAGCAATAAATGTTGTTTCCTTGGCTGTTTAAATAAATAAATAATAAATCAGTTAAACAGAGAACATTTATGTACAGGTCTCTCTGGACAGACCCTTTTTTTCTCTGTGAACAATATAGGAGTGAAGGAGCTGTGCCCCTGGCAGGTTGCCACATTGTTCTCAAGTGCTGCACATGTCACCACCCACTAGTAACGTCAGGGTTTCAGTTGCTCCTTATCCTAACTAGGTGTCTAAGTCTTTTGATTTTAGACATTCTCATAGGCACATGGTGGTGTGAATTTGCATTTCCCTAATAAGCAATGATGGTGCAGTTCTTTATACCTTCTTTGGTGAAATATTTGTTCAAATCTCTGCCTATTTTTAAAAATTGCATTGTTCATTTTCTTACTAAGTTTTAAGAGTTCTTTATATTCCTGGATATGAGTACTTTATATAATTTGCAATATGTTCTCATGTCTTTGAATATTTCTGTTCTCCCAATGTTGCTTTTTAAGTACCCCCCCCTGCTTTGGTGGCACTGAGGAACAAACCCAAAGCCTTGCACATATTAAATATGCACTCTACCATTGAACTGTACTCCCAGCCCCAATATTGCCTTTGGAAGAAGAGAAGACTTTTGATGATATCTGGGATGCAAACTTTTCTTTTTAAATAATTGTATTTATTTATTTGCAAGCAGAGACAGACAGATAGGGAGAGAGGGGGAGGGAGGAGGGAGGAAGAGAGAGAATGTGTGGGTGCACCAGGGCCTCTGGCCACTGCAAACAAACTCCAGATGCATGCACCACTTTCCGTATTTGGCTGTACGTGGGTATTGGGTAATTGAACCCAGGCTGGCAGGTTTTGTAAGCAAGTGCTTTTTAACTGCCGAGCCATTTCTCCAGACCCAGATGGTCCTTTCCTTACTGAGCTGAGGTGGTTTACCAATGGGTTAAACCCACAGCCTCATTTTCATTGTTCAGTGAAGTTTAAATGTTTTCGTCTCTTTTCCTTGACTTTGGCATCTTTATCTTCTCCGTGCCACGCCCTCCACATCTTCATTCATTCTTATTTCTACATTCTACATTCCCAATGTACCCAGATTTAAAGAATTAAAATTATAGACCACTGGAGGGTAAGTTTTAGAGATTTTATTAGATTAAAAGGAGGAGAGGAAATATTAAGGCAAATATAGGAGACTCCCATCATGAGAAAAAAGTCCATTGGTAAAGAACCCACCCACCCCCCCCAAAAAAAAATCTTGGAGGTATAGGAGTCTGCTGGCCAGCCACTAGGGTAAAAGAGACAATCTTTCCTTTTCCATCTAACTATATGTCCTCTGGCCCAGGTGAGCCAGAGAGATGCTGATTGGTGGGGCTCAGGTATGATAAGAGATAGGTGGAGACTGCAAACATGAGTCCAAGAGCACTCCTGCTCTTTATTATCCTTAGGGTCCCAGTCACCCTAACCTGTCCCAAGCTGATGCGGAGTTAGGATTCAGAGATGTGTCAGTGTTAGATTCCGGCTTAGACAATTCCTACATGTCAATGAAGTTTGACTTCTCTTTTTGGTAACATCCCCTGTGGCTTGACTGTGTTTCTGGAATCCTGGAAGCCAAGAGGCTTGTCAGTGCCAACAACATTGGGAAATTACTTTATCATTTTATGAATTTAGTACTGCTTAAGGGGAACCAGGAGTAAAGTAGTTTTATTTTCAGGTAGCCAGACAGGAGCCCAAACAAGGAACAAGGAAATGTCATTCCTTCAGTCCTGGCAAAACTGAAACATGGGTCTCACCCTGTCTCATCAAGATGGCTACCAGTGACACCCTAGCAGGAACTCCCTGCTTCTTCAGCTAGGCCTCTCTAGGTCAGCCCCCAGAGTCCACGAACCAATCAGATGATGGCTTCTCTTAAGTTAGCCTTTTGATTCCGAACCAATCTTGTATCTGCTTGCACATCTGAGCCTAATAAGGAGACTCACTCTGATTGGATGCCTGCTCTTTATAAAGGAGGTTACACATATGGCTTAACTCTTCTTTTGCCCTGTGTCCTGGCCTGAGCACCAGTGTGAGTCTGTCCCTTCTTCCCAGCCTGTTTGGGAATGGGGGGGAGAGTACTTTCTTGGCCTTGTTATTTTCTTTCTTGCCTTCTATCTGTGTCATGCTCTGGGGTACCTTCTCACTGATTTATACATGCATATATATATATATATATGTATATGTATATGTATATATACATATATATATATATATATAATGATTCCTTCACTATTTCTTAATCCTCTCAGGTCTGCTATTTGAAGAGGCTTCTATGTCCAGTCTTCCGTGTGTGTGTGAAACTGCCCCTTCCTTTTCCTAGATATCAGTTTCTCCTAAATAAACCTCACAAATTATAATTTTTCCTTAAATAAACAGTAATTCATAATTCATCCTTTTCCAGTACATTTTATTAATTCTTTGTCAAAAATAGGATAAGGACCCAAAAATTGGGGTTCACAAATCTGGGTAACCCCTTTGGAACCCCAGAATCCTATATCTCTAATACTTCCTTTGGTTGGTATTGCTGAGCTCTGGAGATCAGCATTATTCTCTTTGTCTTCCCTGGAACAGACAAGGCCACTTGTCCTCAGGAGTGATAGAAATATCCCAAGGCTCCTAGAGGTCTTGCTGCTGCTTATATTCACTGTGTAGAAACCAGGAATTCACACCAGATTCTGCTTGCTAGACTCCTGAAATTGGGACAGGTGGGCAGGAGCACAGTAAAGGAAACAAGAGAAGCCAAGTAGAGTGGAGGCTAGAGGCCACAGAGCATTGTAGTGAGTTAGGAAGTCAAGTATAATTTAGGGGAGACTTATTTTAGGTCCTGTATCTGTCTGGTGGGTGCAGACAGGGACCTGGCAGACACATTGTGGTCAGGGCTTGTTTCAACTGCTAGGGCATGTGACCTTGGCATTTTCTTCATCATCTGGGAATATCTGTTTGGTAGAGATGAAAAATCCTCTTGGATTTGGTGAATCTTACATACAGATCTGTGTTCCAGGTAAAGGTGTCCCTTGCTGAAGGTCTGCCCTTCTTTTGTCCCCTCACATTGTTGTCATTCATGTATTGTTGGTCTTCTGTGTCACCTTAACATCATCTAGGATCTGTTGTTGCTGTATCACAGAATGGATAGATTATTCATATAGAGCATAATTGTTTTCTCACAGTTTAAGAAGCTAGAAGATCCCAGTAAGCAAGGTATTTGGTGAGGGGTGCTTCCTGCTGCCAAGAGAGCACTCTGTTTCCACATCCTCTGAAGAATGTGCTCACATGGTGGGAGGACAGAAGGCCACGAAAAGGCCCTTAATCATGAGGGCAGAGCACTCATGGCTTAATCACCTCTCTCACACACCATCACATTGGACATTAAGCTTCAGTACGCATGTGTGTGTGTGTATGTGTGTGTACTTTAGAAACCATAGCAAATGGCAACTGTATGAAAGTGCTATAGAAACCTCTTATTACAGCCCTTATAGCATTGAGGAAGGACCACTCAGGCTCACATTTAAAGAAGCCTTTTAATGTCTTTCTCTGGAGACTGTTGGCTTTGACTTTGGCAAGTTAAATATGTGGCTAGCTGGGACTTCAGTAGTACATTAACAGATAGACTTTCAGATCAACTCACTAGTTTGTTCCCACCCAGGGAATGAAATCACACTACAGCAGCCTAACTAAAGACTCTCTTTTGTTGCTGGACGTGGTGGTGTCCGCCTTTAATCTCAGCACTGAGGAGGCAGAGGTAGGAGGATCACTGAGTTTGAGGCTACCTTGAGACTACGTAGTAATTCCAGGTCAGCCTGGGCTAGAGTAAGACCCTTCCTCCAATTCCCCTCTCCCCGCCAAAAGACACTGTTGTGAAAGCTGACTTTCTGAAATATGTTTCATTGAAGCCATGTTTATTGGAAGTTTGTATTTATAATTTACTGCAAAGAATTCTCAAATGGGCTGAAGAGATGGCTCAGTAGTTAAAGTGCTTGACTGCAAAACCTAATGAACTGGGTTCAGTTTCCCAGGACCCAGGTAAAGCCAGATGCACAAAATGGCGCATGCATCTAGAGTCCCTTTGCAGTGGCTGGAGGCTCTGGCATGCCCATTCTCACTTTTTCTCTTCTTGCAAATAAATTTTTTAAAAAAATTCTCAAATGAACATGATAAATATTGGCAGGAACTGGGCTGGATTTCTGAGGCATTTTATTTATCTGATTTTCAGTTGAATTTTGTAATTAGGTTTGATGGAGTAGTCCAGAGAGTTAAAAAAGCCATAATAGGGCTGGAAAGAGGGCTCAGCAGTTAAAGGTGCTCGATTGCAGAGCCTGATGGTCTGGGTTCAATTCCTCAGTACCCATGTAATGCCAGATGCAAAAGGTGTGCATGTGTCTGGATTCATTTGCAGTGGCAGGGTGCCTGGCATAGATATAGTTATTTTCTCTGTTAAAAAAAGAAAGAAAGAAAAGAAAGAAGGGAAGGGAGGGAAGGGAAGGCAAGGCAAGGCATAATACTGATGTTTACATTCATGAACTCTTCCTCTGAAGTGCTTTTTAAAAGAGAAGCAATCAAGATTGACTGTTAGACTTCACAGTGTGTCAGACAATCTGTCCCATATCTGACTGAATATTAATTATAAAACAACAAACCAAGCACAGTCACAACCCAGGTACTGAAAGGTCCCCTGTGGTCTAGGTTTGAGATGTGCACTAGCCATTTAGTCCTATGGCTACAGTCTCTCCAGGAGGATCTTAGTCTATTTGTATGCAGAAGAGAATCAAATTGGCCAACTCAGAGGCTTTATAAATAGTAGGATTTTCTGTCAGCCTGTATCTAACGAGAACCTTTGGCTAGGCATGTGTGATGGTTAGGTTTTGTTGTCAACTTGGATCTTTTTAATTATCTTGGGTGGGTCTCTGAGGATGTTTACAGGAAGGCAGCCTCTCAGCAAGGGGCAGGATGTAAAGAAGCTCAAAGAGGCTGGAAGTAAACATCCTTTCCTGTGTGGGTCATGCAGGAAGGAAATTCCAGAGACTCAGGAAGCCATTAAGTCTGTGATAGGGTTGCAAGACCCCTAAGGCTATATAAAGGGGAAGAAATTCTCTCCTTGTCCTCCTGCCTGTTCCCTGTTCTGTGTGAATGGTGTTGGTGATGGGTTTTTCTCTCTCTGCTTGGACCTGTGAAAGGGGAGCAGCCTCTTTTGCATTCTGGAACTTTCCCTGTATCTATAGCTACAAATAAATCCTTTCCTCCCATAAACTGTGCCTGGTTTGGAGATTTATTTCAGCGGTGTGTAGCTGACTACCACAGCATGTAAGAAAGAAGGTAGTTGAGTTTATACAAAGGCTGCTTAAAGAAGCGTTGTGAGTCCTCACACCTGATAGATTTTAGGAAAAGGAGGGGGCCATGGGGATAAACAGACAAGGGTCACTGAAGGTCCCAATCCCACAGGACTCAGCATTACTCATAGAAGTGCTTACCAGTTATATGTCAGTGTTGCATAAGTGTTTAATTAGGAACCTTTCAACATAATTCTTCCCTTTACCAAAAAGATTTACCATGGATTCCATTAATATAGGTTTTTTTTTTTTCTGTAGTGCTGGGAATTTGATACAGGTGTGCACACAGTGCCAAAAATATTGGCAACTCCCAAACCCTGAGTTTGTATCTTAAGTCCACCAAAGAAATGACAAACTCAAATGGAGAGTTTTAAAATACCACACACATTTATTTAATCGAGATAAGGAAGAAAGGAAAAGGAGTAGAGTAACCCATCACCACATGGCCTGATAAACTCATTAAAAAATCACCTAAAAGAAGAGATGAAAGATACATCTTTAAGAAAAATTAAAAAATAAAACCTATAGTTTTCTCTCTCTCCAGTCCTGCCTTTGGAGGGAGGGAAAAGATTCCACTCACCAATTCCTTGTAGAGCACTATCTATGTGTGTCTGACTAGGTCAGAGCAGGAGAGAGAGCACATAACCCTTGGCTCTTGCCTGATTATAAAATTGTGCTGGGGGAGGGTCCTCACTAGAGACGTGCCTTCCTCCACGTGGGTGAGGGAGCTAGGCATGGCAAAGTTGTTTGAGGTCATAGGGGACCATCCTGACTACCTACCCGAGAATCTACCTTAATCTGATCTCCTACAAATTGAACCCAGGGCCTGTGCATTCTAGTCAAGCACTGTCTGAACTACATCTACAGCCCTTTTTTGGTTTATTTTGTTTTCTTTTGGAAATGGTCTAACTCTTTAGCCAGGGTGAGTTAGAACTCACTTTTTAGTTCAGGCTGGCCTTGAACTCATGATGATTCTCTTACACCAGCCACCTAAGTGCTAGGGTTATATGTGTGAGCCACCACACCTGGCTTTGAAGCACTAAAGTCTTTAGGAGGTGGGGGCTGACTGGTGGAGGTAAGTCACTAAGGAGCAGGCCTTTGAAGAGGACACCCACCCCTTGGTGTCTTCTGAACAAACCCTTTGGGTTTTTTTTTTTTTTCTCCTACCACAATGGACTATCCCCTGTGATAGAGATGTTCCAGTGCTGAACACTCCACTGTCATTTCTTCTCAGCACTATGGTGTCTTTTGAGTTATCCCAGTGGTCACCACCATCTGAAAAAGAGAAGCTTCTCTAACCAAAAATGAGAGTAGCATTACTATATGAGTATGATTATTAATCACTTGACCTTTTAAAACAACCTATGCTCCCATGGGAGATGGGGGAATGGTTTAGTGGTTAAAGGAGCTTGCTTGTAAAACCTGACAGCTCAGGTTCAAGTTCCCTATACTCACATAAAGACATATGCACAAAGTGGCATGTGTCTGAAGTTTGTTTGCAGTGGTAAAAGGCCCTGCTGTGCATGTCCATTCCCTATTCTAACTTTGCAGTGACTTGTGACCATTTTTTCCTCCCTTTTTTCTTTATTATATATAATTACATACATTGTATGAGCAAATCTTATGATGGTATCCCCATTACCCTCCTCCCTGTCCCTAACCCACTGGGTACCCTCCTTGTGGGTATGCTGGATCAGTCCATGGGGTAGGGGCTTATAAATAGCACAGGAGGTAGCCAGGTCCCTCCCCCCTTTGTGTGTTATTACCAAGGGGGCAGTGTCTCTGGATATTCTCCCCCACCATGACTCTTACAATCTTTCCTCCCCCCTTCCGCTTAGTTTTCTGAGTCATGATGAGTGAGTTTTAAGTCTGCTTTATTGTTGAGATCTTAAGTGTCTCTGGACTTCTGCTTTGGGTTGTGTTGGGTATCAATATCTGTCTCCATTGATCTTTCCTGGGTTATCTGACTTGCTGTGGTGATAGGTCTCATGTTTATCACGACACTTTCTCAAAGGTTTCATTTGGGGCCTACATGAAGGACCAAGGGTGGTTCATCTCTTGCCGGAATGTGTGACCACTTTTTGATTTAGTTCTAAACTTTGGTTTAGAAGAGCCCTATTCTACTTTGTCTGGTATGATATCCTTTCCTTTTAGACAATGGCAGTATTAGTAATATTCATGCTTCACATTAGTAAGAATATTAGTGATGGCAATAGTTGTAATGATGGCAGCTCATACTCACAGCCGGAGACCTTTCTGAGCACTTTGTATCTACTTAGCCATTAACTCCATGAGCGGTTCTGGAACAGGCACTATTCCTCACAGTCACAGTGAGTTCAAGACAGAAGTTGGTGAGCAGCCTTTTGTGGGCTGCTAATGTGAATGTGCCTTCCTTACTGACCAGATTGACTCTGAGTTTATGAGTGTCACTTTATATTCTCCTGTGTCCTTGGTACCTGCAGCTCTGTAGTCACCTGTCAGGTTCTGGCCAGTCCTAGTGGATGGCAGATGGGGCCAGCTCTGATGGACTAACTGGCTGTGGAGGCCTGGCCTGGGGCTCTGTGATCCCAGTGTGGGTAGAGGAGAGGGTTGGTGCTCAGCCAGGCAGAAATAGTGCAGAGAAGCCAGTGCTTGGGTAGGGCAGATGGAAAGAGGCACAGCCTTGAGTCAATCGTACTTAGAGACATGTGTTCACTACCCACTGCATCCATGCCCCAATCGGAGTAAATTAGTGCTCTTGCTGGACTAGGCAAATTTTACGATACTATGAGTAAAATTAAGAAACCAACAAAACGGTACTCTCCACATACTGACTCCTGTGAAAAGTCCTTTGTGAAACACCTCTTTGGTAGATCAGTAACAATTTCACCTCCAGGGACAGTTATAATCACCTCCTAGATAAAGGAACTGGGAAGACGTCAGCATTTGCTATGCCAAGTGCCTAGAACATTGACAGCCAGCAGTGAAGTATAAAATGGGGAAAAACACTTCTATTTACTTTTCAGAATTGGTAGGACAGGGAAGTAATTTTACTCATAGAGCAGAAGAGGAAACAGAGTAAATGTAGTTGTTGGTATTGCTTAAGGAGGGCACGGAGGACAAAGTGTTAAGAGGGTGTTAAATGAGGTCAGAAACCCTGGTGCCTAACCCGGGTAGGCGTTTCCCTATCTCCACCCTCAACTCTGAGACTCCCAACCCCCCCAAAAGCATGCCATATAGACCCAGGTTCGCACCCCAGCTGTGCCTAGAAGGTGGCAGTTTCTCTACCCCCACCATCTTATACGTGCCCAAGCTCACGTCCACATGCAAAGCAGGTATTCACAGGTTGCTGATTTCTGCCAATCTCCATTGTCCATTTCTTTCCCTCCCTCCTCCTCAATTTCTATTTAACCCACGATGCTGCTACAATAAAAGGTGATTGGGATTTCTTAACATGGGACTTCCTGCCATGGATGCTTTTTCCCAGGTCTTTGCCCGTTACTGCGCTGTAACACATGGGGAACCGTGTTTCCCTAGGAAGCCATGCTTCCAGAGCTGAATACACACAGGGCTCTCAGGCCCACGGACATGCCTCCATGGGTGCACGGTTTCGGGTCCCCTGCTGCTGCTGCTGCTGCTGCTGCAGCCATTGGACCCGCCACCGCGCTGTTGCCGCTCTGAGCATGCCAGTTCCCTCCCTCGCCGCAGTCACCTGCATGCCCCAGTGCGCCCCCCCCCCCTTGCACGGGCTTGCTGGGGAACAGAAGTGGCCCTGGGAAAACTCCAGCCAGACCCATTTCTGTTCCTTTTCCTTTTTTTTTTTAAGTCTTAAATATATATTTATTGTCCATAATGAGTTACATTATTCAGTGGGCAAACAATGAGTTGTTATCCCCAATTCCCCAATGCCCCCCTCCCCATCCCCAATCAGCTGGTTGTCCTCCTCCGTGGGCCGCCTGGATCAGTCCTTGTGGCAGGGGACCCTGGATAGCTTAGTACTCAGCCCTGTCCTCCTGGCCCAAGGGTGTTGTTGCTGAAGGGTGCCATGCCTGTGGATAGTCTCCCCCACCACGGCTCTTGCAATCTTTCCGCCCCCTCTTCTGCATAGTTCCCTGAGTCATGGTGGATGAGTATTAAGGCTGCTTTAAGGTTGTGAGTTTAGGGGTCTTTTCTTTTTCTTTTTTTTTATTAAAACAACATGTAATATTGGGTTGAAAATAATACTAAGCTTTTTTCTTGGTACTGTACTTCATGACAAGGGTAGCTGACTAACTGTAATCTCACTAATAACCTCAAGTTAGTAAGAAAGTACTCACAGTGTGATAATGTCGTAGGTCTCATCATTTATGATTTAGGGTCATTGTTGGTTCTATTTTATAGAAAGGGAATTAAGACTTAGAGGAAACTGAGGAATGTGGTCAGATAACAGCTTGAAGCTCAGGGTCTGGCCTGCTATCTGAATGAGCCTGGTTCATATGAGTTATAAGTATCCCTTTTGGCTGCAGTGGGTCCAGAATTTTGTTGCACTTAGGCATCATGATGTGTTCTCTCCCTCAGTGTGTGGAAGGTTCTGTCTTTTTAGTTTTTATTACTGTGGCACTATTGCAGAGGTCAGCTATAATGTAGAATGTTCCTGACTTGGGTTTGTTGTTTTCTCATGATTAGACTGGAGCTGTGGACTTCCGAGGTAGATGGAGGAAGGTCTTGCCCCTGTTACTACTACACCCTGGGGGAATAAGGTGGTTCCTTTCTGTTCTCAGTTCATTATGTCCAGGTGCCCTGCCCCCCATATCAAGGCTATGGAATTAATCCACCCACTATGAGGCAGTGTTTCAAAGAATTTGTTCATGTGAAAACTACTCAGTACCTGACAAATACATTGCAACAGATACCTAAAAGTTATGCATGCACCCTGTATTTTCTTTAAATTCCACACATCCCTACTGACTCTTTGAGCACAGTTTCTCTCATTACTCCTGCATTTTTAATTGTGATTTTTCTGGAAGGAAGACTTGGTGCCCTTCCCTCTTCATTCATCTTTTTGTATTCAGTTATTTATATCTGTATGGACTTGGGAGTATTTATCCCATTTTTTGCATTATCATCCAGTTCTGCCCATACTGTTTTAAGCTCTGGCTTTTGTGACCTCTCATGTGGGCTCCTAGGCCTTCTGATATCTCTGCATCCTTTTAAGTTTTCATTTCCTTAGTCTCTGACATGGGATATTCTGGGCAATCATATGTCTTTTATGTTTCAATGTAGAACCACCTATTCCGAGAAGCCTGCTTCCCTTTATTGGCAAACAGTATTGAGAAACCCAGGTCTGTGCACTCATGGAACCTGTTGATACTGTTTCACCCTGTCCACGCACCACCAAGAACATAGGTGTGTTTATTGCATACAGGTCCCTTGTAGCAGATTGTTCCTGACAGGTTGGTGGCCATCAGGATTCCGCATCGGCTCTTGCACAGTTGCCATAGACACAAGCCTCCAGTTTCCTGTCTTCTGCTTGGGGCACTCACTTGTTGCCTCTTCTTGTGCTGTAGGTTGGTGATGTATTGCTGGTTCATTTCTCCACCACACATAGGCAGTCTCTGCAGCAGGAATCACAGCTCTGTGTGATAAGTCACTTTCAGATTTTGTCATAGTGAGAAATGTGTATTACAGGGCTCTGACGTACCTTCATAGTGCAGCTTCAACACATAGCTTGCTCTTTCTCTGTGCTGTGTGTCTGCATGCCTTCACTCCATTTTGTTTTGTTCTGTTCCACCTGGTAGATGTTATACAAAATGCTGGTCTGTGGCACACAACCAGCAGTGTCTGCAAAGTCTGTACTTTCTAACTCTCTGATGCTGAGCCTGGGGTCTGGATTGGGACTGGACGAGGACAATACAGAATTGGTGGAACCCACCAGGCTATGATTTGAGGGGAAGAATTCACTGCTGTGGGTGGCTTGATACCTACTCTAGAGTTTGGGGAAATGGCTTGTGGTCTGGAGTGAAGGCTTTGCCTTGTGTTCCCCTGAGGGTGACTGGATCCTTGTTGTAGTCACCCTTGTCTAATGTTAGGCTGCAGGTTTATGAACTTAATGAAGGTCATTTCTGAAAAATAATAGTATTGATGGGAGCAGGGATTGGGGTGGTGGTGGAGACTCTGGGCCCAGGATGGGCTTAGTTTAGGGTTAGAGTGCTGGACACTCAATGGTCACTAAGCTTGCCAATCTAGTAGCTCTTGTTTGTTGTCTTGTACCCTGTGAAGAATGACCAGTGCAGACATGGTACAAGGGTACTTTAAACAAAGGTGCATTAGAAAAAAAAGTGAAAGTAAAGCCACAGAACTGAGAGGATTACTGGTGCTTGCTGATCATACAGTGTAACTGAAAACCTCTGAACTCCAAGTTCAGTGGCAGACCTTGTCTTAAGGAAATACGGTGGAAGAGTGATAAAGGACGACACTGGAAGTACTCCTCTGGCCTTTGCACACACATCTGCATCCCGCCCCACATCAAGAAAAATAAAAAAGAATTGGTGTGAAAGATTGATTTTTTTTGTTTGGTTTTTCAAGGTAGGGTCTCGCTCTAGTCCAGGCTGACCTGGAATTCACTATGTAGTTTCAGGGTGGCTTTGAACTCATGACAATCCTCCTACCTCTGCCTCCCGAGTGCTGGGATTAAAGGCGTGTGCCACCACACCCAGCAAGATTGATATTTTTGTTTATGCTAAGATGAAGAGCTGTGTTTAGACATCATAAAATATGGAGAAAACTTACAAGTATTTATAAACTCTGACACTAACAATGAATTCTTACCAAAATATAGAGTGTTCACCAATTAAGGAAATGGCAAACAAAAGAAAAATCACAGAAACATGTACAGAATTTCACAGAAAATGAGCCATAAGTGGCCAATAAACATATGGAGAGCTGTTTAGCAGGAAAAGGTGAATTAAGATCATACTGAGAACCTGCTTTTATATATTGTAACTGGCAAGATTTTACAGCCTGACAATGTGAAGTATAAATGCTGTGGGTTTGTAGCATTACTCATGTTGCTGGGAGAGTAAGTTAGGACAATCACTTGGAAAACAGTTTGTAATTCTCTCTTAAAGTTGGATCTTGACACATTTGACCCCCCACTAGTTCTACTCCTATGTATGTAGCCAAAAAAAAATTCTTCATGTTTTCAAAAACACACAGAATAGAAGGAATAGTGTAATGAACACCCACAAAACTTTCAGCCTTCTTCATCACTTAGCAACATCAGGGGTGTTACATCATCTTTCTTCCTGTCCTCCCAAGATAATTGTGTGTGTGTGTGTGTGTGTGTGTGTGTGTGTGTGTGTGTGTGTGTGTCTGTCTGTCTGTCTGTCTGTCTGTTGGCCAGAGGATAAGCTAGGCTATTGTTCCTCAGGAACACCACCTTCCCTTTTAGGAGACAGTCTCTCACTGGCCTGGAGCTTGCCAGGTAGACTAGACTGGCTGTCCAGCAAGCCTGTCCCCACCTCCCAGTGATGGGATCACAAGGCCACCACGCTCAATACCAACAAGCTTGGCTTTTCTTTTTCTTTTTTTTTTTTTTACATGGCTTCTGGGAATTGAACTCAGGTCCTCATGCTTGCAAGGCAAACACTTTACTGATTGATCACCCGTGTTCATTTTGTTTTTGATAGAACAAATCCCAGACATCACTCATTAAGTACTTTGATAAAAGTAAGGCTTAATTTAACATAATGTCATTGGGGGTAGGGACAGGGGAGGTAGGAGGCTAGAAAGATAGTTCAGTGATTATGTGTGCTTCTTGATCAAACATGAGGGCCTGAAGGGGGCTAAAGCCCCCCAGGTTCTAATCTCCAGAGCCCACAGAAACACCTGGGCATGGCGGTTTGAGCCTGTAATTTCAGTCTCTCAAAGGGTAGCAGAGACCAGGGAATTACCTCAGCTCATGAAAAATAGCAAGCTCTGTATTGGTAAGACTGGCTTAAACAGCAGGCAGAAGAGCTATGGAACGGACACCCTATGCTCTGCTCTGGTCACCTAAGGCTAGCTCATGGGGTACAGCATTTAGGTTTGCATATATCACCACCCTCATACATACCACATTACACACACACACAAGCAAAAAAAAAAAAAACATTTTTTCCATGTTAGCATTCTAACAATGTTTGTTTAGTGATTTTCTTTATTGATTTCTAAGTCTCCTGCTTTATTTCTCTTCCCTATTTCTTTTTTTTTTATTTATTCATTTTTTCAAGCAGAGAGGAGAGAGAGAGAGAGAGAGAGAGAGAGAGAGAGAGCGCACCAGAGCCACCACTTTGTGGGTCAGCTTATGTGGGTCCTGGGGAATTGAACCCGGGGCCTTAAGGCACTGGAAGCAAGTGCCTTAACCGCTGAGCCATCTCTCCAGCCCCCCTATTTCTTTTTTAAAAATTTTGTTTATTTATTTGCAAGCAGAGAAAGGTAGAAGAAAGACAGAGAAAACGTGCACACCAGGACCTCTAGCTGCTGCAAAGAACTCCAGATGCATGCACCACTTTGTGCATCTGGCTTTACATGGGTACTGGAGAATTGAACTCCGGTCGTTAGGCTCTGCAGGCAAGTTCCTTAACTGCTGAGCCATTTCTGCAGCCCCTCTTCCCTCTTAATCTAATATAATTTCTCCGATTCTGGATTGACTGCTTGTGTGTTTATGGTTTTAGTGGCCATGTTTCTTTTGTTCCTGCCCACCCAAAGATTATGGTGGCTCCTTGGTGACAGTGCTGGTAGCGCCTACCTGTTTAGTGACTCTGGTTCCTGCTTGGCCCCACTCAGTAGTTCCTAGGCCTGCAGTGTCTGCATGGAGACTAGGACCTGTGCTCCATAGCATTCAGAAGACTCTGGGGCTGGTTCCGTGGTTTTTATTCAAGAGCCTTGTTCCAGCTCATGAGGAGTGCAGTGGGAGCTGTAGGGAGACCTGCTCTATAATCTACAACCCGGCTGCTGACTCACTGTCTCACTCCCACCATGGATGCTGAAGCACTGCTCTGCTGTTCTTCCCCCCCCCTCCACCTCCTCAGGCCTACAGCTGCAGCTTCCCCCCTCCCTCAACTTTGTTGGGTGAGGCCCAGAGCCACCTGCACTTGACAGGACGCTTATTTTTATACTGTCAGCTGGAAATAATCAACTTTATTTAAAGAGAATGTGGATTCAGGGTGCTAAAAAAAACACCTAATAACTTGCTAAGGCTGTTTTAGGAGCAGTTCTGCCTACTCTGGAAGGAGGCTGTAGGACTCCTGCAAGGGAACCTGGAGCCAGAGCTGCTGAGGGTGTAGCAGGTCCCATGCAACTAAAGCCCCCACTGGGAACATAGAGCTTTAGCGGCAGACTGGGTGTGGGTGAAGGCAGATTGTCTCCCTGGAGGAGTGAACCTACCTGGTATTACTAAAGGTCACAAGAGGGTCTGCTTGTCTCCTCATTGTACTTTCTTCTCCAGAGAGAGCAGGCTCTTTTCCTTACTGTTGAGTAGTGATCATGCTTGTTCCTGGAGCTCTGTCAAATGTCAGGTCTGTGGTTTTATTTGTTTAATTATTATTAATTTTGAGATAGGGTCTCACTCTAGCTCAGGCTGACCTGGAACTCCCTCTGCAGTAGTCCCAGTCACAGCAGTCCTCCTCTCTCTGCCTCCCAAGTGCTGGGATTAAAGGTGTCTACACTACATCTGGCATGCGTTGGCTTTATGTGGTAGGGCATATATTCTAATGTTTTAATAATTTTGATTTTTCCATGTCACATAGGCACAGGCTGTTAGTGGAGTAATGTCTCTTTCCTCCCAGTACCCAGCTGTAGAAGTAGCCACTTCTGCTCTGTCCCCCCACATTGTTTCACATTCCAGATATCCACATTCGGTGTAAAATTAATGTTGCCACTAGAGCACATGTGGGACGGTCCTGTGGAAATGAAATTGGTGGGTGAACAAGACCTTCTTGCTGGGTCTATCCTACATCTATTACAGGGGCCTGGGGATTGGGCTGAGGCTTCTGGTCTGGTCCTGGGAGGGCCAATGGGTACTGAGGCCACAGGTTACATCATTGTCTCCTGGTGACACTTTTTAATTTTAATTTTTAAAAAGTTAATTTATTTGTGCATGTACACATGTGCTTGCTGCTGCAAGTGACAGCCCATCTGGCTTATATGTGGGTGGCTGGAGGCCAGTACACTTTCCAAGCAAGTGCCTTTAACTGCTGAACCATATATCCCCAGTTCTGTGTTAACACTGTTCAAAAGAACCATCGTTCTTTTAATTTTTTAAAATTTAATCTATTTATTTATGAGGGGAGAATGAGAGAGATGGGCATACCAGAATGAATTCTAAATGCATATATCATTTGTGCATCTGGCTTTACATAAGTACTAGAGAATTGAATCCAGGCCATCAGGCTTTGCAAGCACCTGTAATCACTGAGCCATCTCTCCAGCTCCCAAGAACCATTTTTCTCTTGGTTATTAAAATGTATATAAGCTGGGTGTGGTGACGCATGCCTTTAATCCAGCACTTGGGAAGCAGAGGTAGGAGAATTGCTGTAAGTTTGAGGCCAGCCCGGGACTACAGAGTGAGCTCCAGGTCAGGTTGGGCTAAAGTGAGACTCTATCTCAACCCTCCCTCCCCCAAATGTATATAAATTGTAGGGAATTTGGATAATATCCAAACATACAAAGACACATTCCTTGTCACCATACAACCAGAGATAACCACAGAGAATTTCAGTCTTTTTATATGTATGCATGCATATGTATATCTTCTTCCTAGAAGCTAAGACTACATAGAAGTTGCGTTTTTTTTTTTAATTTTTAGGGTGTGTTGAGAGCTTTTTCCATATCATTAAACCTAGTTTGTGCAAATGCTTTTATCTGGTGTGTACTTGTTAGTGTGTTTTATTAGCTTCACCTTGCTGTTTTGTCAAGTGCGCTGTGTGATTCTCAGCTCCCTGTGTTCCCTCTGTGCTCCACAGTACTGCCCCTGTAGACACTTTTCGGTTGGTGTCCTTTCTGTTTGGTCATTGATAGCATATGTTACCTGGTCTTGATAGTATTACGTGCTAAATTTTGAGTATCATCTCTGACTGAAGTTAATTTTCTTTGCAACTCTGCTTGGGCTGCTACACCAACATGGTAGCTTAAAGAACAGACATTGATTTTGTCATTGTTCTGTGACTGGAATCAGGTCAGCAGTTGGTTGGGTCTTACTTTTTCTGAAGGCTATAGGGAATGATCCTTACAGCCTCTTCACCTTTAGGTAATGGTCCTTGCAGCCAGTCAGTCCAGTCTCTGCCTGTCTTACGGCCTTTTTTCTTTCCTGGGCAAGTCGGTGTCCGAGGTTCCCCCTTTAAGAGCACCAGTCCTGGTGGGGTAACTGAATCACTACCATAGGACATTATTTCCCAGTAAGGTCATATTTTTTGGTCCAGGAGTTAAAGACCTCATTTTCATTTCTTTTCGGAGGATACAATTCAGTCCCTAGCAGCCACTCACTAGTGACCCAGCCCAGAGAATCCAGAATGTGGTAGACACCCAATCTTGTGTATATGAAGGCAAAATACACCTACGCTCTGTAAAAATAAATCCTTTTTCCCCCCTTTTTCTTGAAGTAGGGTCTCATTCTGTAATCCCAGGCTGGCCTCGAACTATGGCAATCCTACCTTTGCCTCCCAAATGCTGGGAGTAAAGGTGTGTGCCACAATGCTTGGCAGTAAAAATATATTCTTATTCAAAAACTTGGGTCAGAAAAAGAGTGTTCTCTTTAGTCACCTCTTCTCGACCCTGGTCTTGTGTGTCTACATCAAAACAAATCTTAGACACAAGCAACTTTGTGCTTTCTGGAGTAAATGTAATGAAGTGCACACACAGTGGTCGGCCTGCTCGGTTTGTCTGTTGATCTTTGTGCAGTCTCTGGAGAGGACAGCTGAGCTGCATTCACTCAGCGTTCTGCTGCTTTCTTCCTCCGTAGCAAGGTTTTTATCTGTGAATTAAATCCTTAGCTCACTTAGTGGACTTATAAATCTGTTTGTCTATATGATTAAAATTGCTAAGTTTTATGACTAGTTTTGTATTTTATTTTCAACATTTTCATCTTGGCTAGACCACTTTGTGCTAGATCTGTAATGGCGGAATAGAATAGGATTTGGTTGACCTTTTTTTAAGGCTCTGTTTAAATGGATTGCTTACATCCTACTAATGATGCATATAGTTTTAATGTAGTCTGTTTGGCTTTGATTTACTTAGTAGGAGGAAATAGAGGAGGCTTAGGATTGAAGTTTACAGCTGCAAATGCCTTAAAAAAAAAGATAGGTCCTACATAGTAGTTCATCACATACCCAACACCTATGAGTCAGGGGTTTTGTTAATGAAGGTGTCTGGCTGGTCAGCACGCCTCCTTCTGAATGCTGTGGAAACAAGCAGGACTGGGCCGCACTTTGATAGTAGTCATAGATGTTTTTCCTACTTGAGGATCCTACATAAGGGTTTCTTCTCTATAGCTTTCCCCTTGTCCTGTGATTTCCTGGGAGACCAAGAAGGAAAGTCTTCTCAAAGAAGGGGTTTTGCAGATGTAAAAAGCAAGTAAGCTTTTCTTGGAATTTGGGTTGGGCAATCTTCAGGACATGGGAGGGCTAGGCTCTGTGGGACCCTTCTGTCTGCATTTGTCTGTCTGAACCTCACTTGTCTTGTTCTTTCTCAGGATCCAGGAGCAGTTCCAGAAAAACCCTGACAGTTACAATGGTGCTGTCCGTGAGAACTATACCTGGTCACAGGACTACACCGACCTGGAGGTCAGGGTGCCTGTGCCCAAGCATGTGCTGAAAGGGAAGCAGGTAATAGCCCAGAGGTGGGGGCTTCACTTCAGCCAGTCTGAACTCCTAGCACCGGTGCCCAAGGGATGGGATCTGCTTTAAGACATAAAAAACATTCCTGTTTTGGCCCCAGCAGGATGCTCCCTATGCTATCTTTGTCCCCTCCTTCTACCTGTGAGGTTCTTTCAGCTGGTCTACAGCAGTCCTTCTGGGGACAGCAAGCCCAAGACTGTCTTTGCTTGTCACTAACCAAATTCACAGGCAATCTCAGAGCCCATTTATAAATGGTCAGCCCCTTGTGTTCAAGTGCAAATTCAAACATTACCCTGGTGAAAACTATTTTTTTCTAACCATCTAGTTAGCCTTCAGTTTCCCTAGGAAAAGTTCACTCAGCTGAACTTGCAGTGAGGGACTCAGGTGCCTTCACATGGTGGTGTGAAGGCAGCTGTCTTGTCATCAGTTATCACTTATAGCTCAGGGGCCTATAAACTCAACATTAGGCAGAGTGGGAATAGTGTCATCTCCTTGGATGTGATGATCTCCTTGTATGTGATGTGATTTAGTCATGGCGTAGGGGTAGTGGGGAGAGAGAACGCCAGAAAGCAAACATGCATGTGCTCTTAGATGCTGCAGTCCTCACTAGGAAGCAAGAGAGCAACACGGGAAGCAGGAACATTCTCACTTCCTCCTTCCCCCTGTTGTTGTTAGCGTCACATAAGTAAAATGTGTGCTGAGAGCAAACTTTTCTATTCCCAAACATCATTTCTAAAGTTAGCTCAAGGTACCTACAGCATCTAATTCCTACCAGAGCCAATGCTTTGGGGTCATTTGATGTATCTTGTCATTGTTCAAGCTCAATGGCTAGGCTTGTCACAGGGTACTCATAGAGGACCTGTCTATCCCATTTCCACAGGAACAGGTAACTGCAGTGTAAGCCTTTTCTTTCCTTGATGACAAAACTGCTTCCCTTTGTTTAGCCTTAAATACTCCCTGTGTGCCACCCTCCCCTTAAATCGTGTCAGATCATGCATGACATCCTTTGCAATCCCAGCCAGTACTGAGACGAAGCAAAGATGTCCAGGCTACTGTGTCCTTTGGGTTATTTTATAGGACAGGAGCCTTGTCATATATAGGAATGACATTCACAACTCAAGTCAACTTCTGAAACCTTTGTCTAGTATGTTGGAGTAGAATTTAATTTTTTAGCAGAAGAGAGATACTTATTCAGGGAACCTTGGTAGAAATAACATTATTGAAAGTTATTGTAAATATGCAGGTGTGCCAAATGGCATATTATGAAATGTGAATCCATATGATAACAAAGTTTGACCTGTGTCAGAAATTGTTCTTAGTAGTACTCTGTATTATAGATGAGAAGTTGAGGCTAAGAGAAATTACTCAATCATCCTATTGTTACTTGTGGCACAGGGTATGTTCTGGATCCCTGTTTGAATGAATCAATAAACAAAGGAGCAAAATCATGGTTTGATTCAGATGTGTCTGCCTTGAAGCTCAGGCTTTTCTCTCTGAACTTCACTCCTCAAATTTGCTGGATCATGGTAGGAAGGACTTTGTGAAACATGTAACATGGACGTCACGTTGCATGTGTGTTTTCAGGGGCCAGCTGTTCTGACAGTCGGGGCATTCTGGTTGCCACTCTGCACCTGTGAGTGACAGACTGCTAGGCTTAGTTTACTTGTGCTTCAGTAGGTAGGCATGAAGCCCACACTGGACCCAAGTGATTTCCTCTGGCCTTCCTGTCTTGTTCCTCTTTGATGGACTCTCCACAGCTATGCTTGAAACAGGAAGGCGTGCCTTGTAACTATGCTATATGTATGAGTCTGGTTGTAGATCGCTGCAGTCCTAAGAACACTACAACTTGCAGTAAGGCGAGATGGCCAGTGTCAGTTAAAGTGCTGCTTGTTTTATAGACAGTACGTACTTGCTTAGTAAGTCAGGAATCCTAAATCAACCTAAGGTTCAGTGGCTATGGATTCTATGCCCCATGACAGTTTCTTGCTTACTAGTGTCTGGTGAGCTCAGTGGAACTTTAGGATCTAAATCAGGCACTAGGGAATCATCTGCCTAGAATCACACTTTCAAGTGACTATTCCTTGTCTGTTTTGGATAGATTGGCGGAAAGTGCTGTCCATCCTTCTTAAGTTTTTTACCCAGCATCCTCTTGGGGTGATAGGTGTCTACTTCCAGTTCATTTTTTGTGTGAGATTACCAGTAAATTATGAATAAATTTTGAAAAATGTTGATTACCATGCTCTATTTATTTAGCCCTCCTACCCTTTCCAGAAAATTATAGCTTTCTAGGCTTTTATCTGATTTCTAATGTTTTGTCCCTTTGGGTCTTCCTCTGATAGGGTTTATAGTAGGCACAGAATAAAATGAAGCATTTCTTTGTGACTCAGCAAGCCCAGGACAGCAACCCAGAGGACCACAGTTGGACATGGGCCTCGAATGTACTGACTCACCAACTGGGAGTTGAAGCCACAATTCTGCTTTCTGGGCACCATGTTTTAGAAATACTGCCCTGTGGGTCTCATAGTTTAGATTTATGCCTCACTAAAATATACTTGTTACAACCTTAGAATATTATGGTTCTACTTTGCCAATTATAACCATGGATCTGACTCATTCTATAGTGGATATTTCTGAGCACATGGCCCATGTGGTGATCACTAAGACAGGTCAGATTGCTGGTATAGGACATATATTCTCCTCAAAAACCCCTCCCCCCATTTTTTAAGGTAGAGTCTCACCCTAGCCCAGGATGTCTTGGAACTCTATCTGTAATCCCAGATAGGCCTTGAACTCAAAGTGATCCTCCTGCCTCTTCCTCCCAAGTACTGGGATTAAAAGTGTGCCCTACCACACCTGACCATATTATCTCTTATTGTACATCCAGCAAGGGTTAGCAAAGTGGTGGTTTTCTTTTCTTTTTTTCTTTTTCTTTTCTTTTTTTTTTTTTTTGTGTGTGTGTGTGTGTATGTGTGTATGTCCATCCAGCACTGCTAGAGTGCTCATCTAAGTGACAAAGTCTTGGGCCCCACCACAGAGAGCATTCATGGGAGCTTAACCAGGAGCCAGCACCCACCCTACTCAGAGCAGACTTGTAAAGAAGGGACGGTAGGGGCTGGAGAGATGGCTCAGCGGTGCTTTCCTGTAGAACCTAACAACCCAGGTTCAGTTCCTCAGTACCCATGAAAAGCCAGATGCACAAAGTAGCACATGCATCTGGAGTTCGTTTGCAGTGTTAGAGGCCTTGGCATATCCATTGTCTCTGTCTCTATCTCTCTCCTCTTTAGCTTTCTCTGCTTGCAAGTAAAGAAATAAAAATATTTTTTAAAAAAGAAGGGACTTTCACATTTATTGCTAATTTATTTGGTGTTGGCATTTTGTGACACTTACTGATATAACTTGCATTGGTGTCCTGCCTGTGAAAACCCTCATCTCCTACATGGTTGGAAATTTTCTTTTCCTCATTCACTAGTATTTTTTCCATGTTATTCTTATAATACGAAAATCTTTAAAAAGCTCTTGGTGTGCTCAATGCAAGATCTGAAACAAACTGTTAGAGGAAAATATAGGGAAAATACTTCAAGATACAGGGATAGGCAAGAACTTTCTGAATAGGACCCTAGATGCTTAGGAAATACGCCATTGACAAATGGGATATTAGGAAATTAAAAAGCTTCTGTACAGCACATTAATCGAAGGAAGAGATAGCCTACAGAAATGAAAGGGGCTGAGATGATAGTTCAGTAGTTAAAGGTGCTTGCTTGCAGAATGGAAGAAAAATCTTTGCTAGATAGATATCTGACAGAGTATTAATTCCTGGGATATAACAAAGAATTCAAAAACTAAACCAGCACTCAGGAGGCAGAGGTAGGAAGATCACTGTGAGTTAAAGGCCAGTCAGAGTGAGTTCCAGGTCAGCCTACGCTAGAGTGAGACCCTACCTCAGAAAAACCAAAAAAAGAAGAAAAATACTAAACAAGAAATCAAACAACCTACCTATAAATGATGAAATACAAATAATAAACATATGAAAAAATGAGTGTGTTCAACCTCACTAGCTATATGAGAAATGCAAATCAAAACTACATGGAGATTCATTTTACTCCAGTCAGAATAATAGTCATTAAGGGAAAAAAGTAACAAATATTAACAAGGATGTGAACAAAAGGGAAAACTTATACACTGCTGGTGGGAATGTAAACTAGTCCAGCCACACTGTGGAAGTCAGAATGGGGATTCTGGCGGAGGAGGGGGAACTAAACTAAAAATAGATCTGCTGCAACACTCCTGGGTATTTACTGGAAGGATTCCAAGCCAACATATTCCAGAGATACTTGCATGTCAATGTTTATGGCCTCATTATTCATAGTAGCTAAGTTATGGAACCAACCTAGGTCTCCAGCTGTGTGTGTGTATATATATATATATATATAAATATATATATAGAGCGCGCTATATATACACATACATACAACAAAAGTAGAAGTGGTAAAACTGTCTAGGACAAAGGGGATGAATGTTAGGGGAAAGGGGCAAGAAAAGAGCATAGGTAGATATTGGGAATATACTTAATAATATATATTTAAGAAAGTTTAGAACTAATCTTGGCCTGTCAGTTTCTTATTAACCTTAAAAGAGTTTTACTCATGTCTCACTTAAAACTTTAAGAAGTTTATTCTTTATTTCTTAAGTTTTCCTGGCTTAAGGCCTTTTCTTCAGAATTGTGCTTTTTTTCTGGACTGGCCTCTTTCCATGACATACCTGTCACAGCTGCCTGTCAGGAGTATTTATTTTGAATTGGAACTCTGTGGATGTGAGACTCGTGGTTAAAGGAAGGAGCATTGCAGCAGAGCCCAGGTCCTCAGTTCTCATCCTTAGCTTGACTCTGGCTCCTCAAAGCGTTACTTCCTGAGCTCTTCTCGACAATCACTTTTCTGTGCCATTCAAGGGGAGTAGATGCAATCCTGTGCCCAGTGCATCATGTTGGAGTTGGAGTTGGAGTGGGGGCCAGAACCCAGAGTCTACCCATTCTGTTTCATCACTTTCCTTTGAGCAGAACTGCTGTAGTATTGTTGCAAAGTCATTAGATATCACTGGATAACTAGTGAGCCTGGCTCCCGATTATCCTTAGATATAGGATAGAGCCAGCCTAGGCATTCAACAAGGCCTGAGCACCTCTGAGATGAACCTCCTGGATAGTTACCTGGCCCCTGGGTGGCTTATGTGACTCCTACCCCTCCCCTGCTATAAATTTATGGTGATACTTTCCTTTCAATTCAAGGTACGGTCTTGTTTTAGCCCAGGCTGACCTGGAATGCACTATGTAGTCTCAGGGTGGTCTCGAATTCACCTCTGCCTCCTGAATGCTGGTACTAAAGGTGAAAGCCACCACACCCAGCTACAGAGAGAATGCTGCAAATGGACTCCAGATGCATGCCCTATTGTTTGCACCTGGCTCACGTGGGTACTGTGGAATCCAACTTGGGTTAGTAGGCCTTGCAGGTAAGCACCTTAACTTCTGAGCCATCTCTCTAGCCTATAAATTTTACCTAAATTTTGAATGCATAATGCACTTACCTCTTCATGGGTATAAATATAACCATTGGAAAAGTCTCTGATTTGGCTGTGTGCCTCTTTTGCTGTGTAAGATCACATAATAGTTTGAGACTGCTTTAGCAGATACATATAAAATCAAGTAAAACATGTATTTCCTTATTCTTAACTTTGATTTATTTGAAAGAGGTTGAAAAAGAGAGAACACACTAGGGCTTCTTGCCATTGCACATGAATTCCAGATGCATGTGCCACTTGTGCATCTAGCCTTAGGTGAGTTTTGGGGAAATGAACCTGGACCAGAAGGCTTTGTAAGCAACTGCCTTTAACCAGTGAGCCATCTCTCCAGCAATTTCCCACCCTTATCACAGATGAGGTGCTCTACTTGGAGGATGCCTGCTCTACTTCTTCCCTTTGTCCATCTGGCCTACCAGGGCAGCTCTAGTTACTTCTGTTTTCCTTCATGTCCCCCCAAGTGCCTTTGTTTGGTGGGCTTCTCTGTCTCTAATCACCTGGCTCAGGTGGCCACCCTCATACTCAGAGCTCCCATCCTCTGCTTTTGTCACCTTCAAGCAGCAGGCTGCTTCTTAGACTATTGTTATAAACAACAAAGCAACAAATATTCCTTAGGTGTAATACGCATTTCCACATCAATAAATGCCCTGAAGTACAGTTACTAGACTGAAAGGTGTATGTATTTTTGTATTACAAAATGCCTGCCATAGAGTTGTACTAAACTTATTCACCATATCCATCTGTAGCAGTTATTTTCTCATCATTAGACAATACAACCTGATGGCAGCTTCTGGAAGAAAGGGTTTATTTCAGCCTACATTTTTGTGGGACATTTCATTGTGGCAGGAATGTGTGGCAAGAGCAGACAGCCAGGCATCACATCTCCACACATCAGCAGAGGAGGAGAGTGAGCTGCTGAGCACCCAGTGGCGCTCAACCATAAACCTCAAGGCCTGCCTCTAGTGACAGCAGGGCTCCACCTCCTATAAGTTCCACCAGCTGGGAATTAACTATGAAGCTTAATCACGAATACTTGAGGCTATGGGGACATTTTACATTCATTTTACATCCACCACACCATCAATGATTTATAAGATTTTATAAGAGTTATTGCTTTTTCACAAACTTGTTGAAAATATTATATATCAAACTTCTGGGTTTTGTGCATTGGTTAGGTGAGAAATAGCTGAGCATGGTGGTACATGCCTATAATCCTAGCACTCTAGAGAGGCAGAGACAGGAGGACGTTTGTAAGTTCAAGGCCAGCCTGGGTCATATATTGAGACCTGTCTTAAAAAAAAACAAACATGATGAAAAATTTTAAAAGTAGTATTTAGGTATGATATGAATTTGTACAAGTGTCTTTCCTTAAATAGTTACATCTTCTGTCAATTTTCTGCTAGATTCCCCCCCCCCCCCCAGGATAGAGAAATCAGTCTTTTGTGATATAGTAGTTTGACCTTATCTTTGGAGCTACATTTGTAGAACCCAAAAGGGATGCCTAAAACCAGAGATTCTACCAAAGCCTTGTGATTTCCTTATGTAGCATTCTCATGACAAAGCTTAATATATAAAGTAGGAGGCATAGTAAGAGATTATTAACCACAAGTAATGGTAAGATCAGACAATTTTAACAGTATACTGTAATAGAAATGTGAATATAGTCTGAAAATATCTTGGTGTATTGTAATCACCCTTCTTTTGCTGGTAAGAAATAACACAATGCCTATGTGATGTGATGAAGTCCGGTGAAAGACATACATTTTGATGTATATTAAACTGCTATTGACCTTAAGATATGTCAAAAGAAGGATCATTTGCTTTGAGTAATTCTGAATTGCCAAGTCATGGTATGATCAGTGGCTGGGACTCTTCCTTAGATCAATGTTCTTTTTGCCAAAACCTTTTGGAAACAATTGGAAATTAGAATTATAAGTTGTCTGTTTTAGCTCATGCAAGTGTTTTTTTTTTTTAATGTGTTCCACAGCTTCATCTTTATTCATTTGGTGCATCAAGTTCTAAAAAACTCACAATAAAGCCATTAATACATTTTAATTTAATTTTTCATACACGCACATTATAAGTTTGATCATATGTATCCCACATTACTCTCCCTTATCCCCCCTTCAACACCGTTGTACTTCTTATCACTTACCAGTGAAGACCCCCCCTTTCCCCTTCAACTATTAACTGTCATTAGTTCATCATGGAGGGGAATGGCCTCATAAGCTCCTTTCCTAGTCATAACAGAATTTTGGCTGGCCCTGTATTATGCAGGTCTTAGGTAGGTGACCACAAATGCTGTGAGTTCACGAGTATCTTGCTTTGGTCATTTCCAGGTGGCAGAGTTCCACGGCACTTCTCATCTTCCACCTCTTACATTTTTCTCCCATCTTCTGTGATATTCCCTGAACCCTGAAGTGGATGATGTCTTGTGTAGGGATGAGCACCCACCACTTATTTTTAGCACTTGACCAGTTAGGATTCTCTACACTGCCAATTTGAAAACCTGTTTTGGAGGCTCAGTGGTTAAAGATACTTGCTTGCAAAGCCCGACAGCCTGGGTTTGATTCTCCAGTACCAATGTAAAGCTAGATGCACAAAATGTGCATATAATCTGGAGTTTGTTTGCAGTGGCAAGAGACCCTGGCGTGCCCCCCTCTCTCCCCATTTGAAAATAAATTATTTATTCATTTATTTATTTGCAAGCACACACACACACACACACACACACACACACACACACGCACACACACACAGGAGAGAGAATAAGAATGAATAGGTACTTCATGGCCTTTAGCCACCCATAAACGAACTCCAGATACATGTACCACTTTGTGCATTGGCTTTATGTGGGTACTAGGGAATTGAACTTGGGTCCTTAGGCTTTGCTGTAGACAATAATTTAAAAGACAAACTGTTTTGAACAGGGCTGAGAGCAAAGTGATCTGTGGATATAAAAATAAATATTTTGGAGCTAAGGAAATGGCTCAGTAGATAAGAGTACTTGCCACTGAGTTTAATTCCCCAGTACACACATAAACAGCTTGTTGTTGGAGCAGTAGAGGCGGCTCAGCAGTTAAGTGTACTTGCATAAGCACGAGGGCCTTGAGGAGTCTTCATGAATCTCCAGAACCCATGCTACACAGCTGGGAATGGTCACACATACCTTTAATCCCAGTCTAGTAAGGGAACAGAGATCCAGGAATCACCGGAGCTCATGAAAAAGTGGTAAGCATGAGTGATAAGTAAACAGTTGGGGGTGGGGGATAGCAGGTTTGGAAAGTCAAACTGGGATGAGTATAGAGAGATGGGGGAGAAGAGGGAGTGGATGAGATAACCAAAATGTAGGAGATATGAAATATTTGTACTTTTTTTGAGAACTTCATTTGTACTTCTTTTGAGAACTCTGCTCAGTTCCATAGCCCGCTTTTTGAGCAGTAAGAAACTTTGGTTCAAGCAAGAATGAGTGGAAGAACGCTGGAGTATGATACCCAACCTTCTTTTCTTTTCTTTTTTTTTTTGGTTTTCGAGGTAGGGTCTCGCTCTAGTCCAGGCTGACCTGGAATTCACTATGCAGTCTCAGGGTGGCCTCAAACTCACGGCAATCCTCCTACCTCTGCCTCCCGAGTGCTGGGATTAAAGGCGTGCACCACCACGCCCGGCCCCAACCTTCTTTTCTAACCAACACAGGCAAAGCACACCTCACAACAGAAGAGCACATGGGGTACTGTAAAGGAGCAGACATGTGCATAACACACACACACACACACACACAAAAAAAAAAAAAAGCAAAAAACCGTTTGGCCATGCATATCTATAACCGTAGTCCTATTGGGGGCAGAGACTGGAGTGTTGCTGGCACCCACTGACTCCATGTCTGAGAGACTCTGTCTCAAGGAAACAAATGGATGAGCTGTAGAATAGAAGAAGACACCCAACATTCTCCACTGACTTCCATATGTGAGCATATGGGGCACATGCATCTGCACACATGTGTATATGTCACATCACATACTACACACATGCCAAAAGAAAAAGGATAAATATTTAGGAAACAGTGTAACAATAGTATGTT
>PVHP010015567.1:0-37281 GCA_004024765.1 Zapus hudsonius
AGCATCAAGGTATTGCTCCAGGTGAATGGACAGGGAGGGGTAAGACAAAGGGTATGTGGACGGAAAATGACTGTTCAATGAGAAATTCCTTTTCCCTTTTTCTTGCATCTTCATAATTAAAAGTACAAACTTTATAGAAGAGAGACCTATTATATATAACACTGATTATGTGTCTCTTATAAATCCAACTTTAAATAGAGGAAATAGTTTTCATTCCTTTCTGTCACATCTGTTTTTCCAAAAGAAAACTGCTTCATAGTAAGCAAGAGAAATGCAGTTTGACTGTGCAGCTGTGGGACCAGAATATAACACTGAAGGACCTAGGAGCAAATTTCCTCATGAAAAACCTGCATCTTCAAAAATCCTTTTGTTCAGAAAAAAAGAAAAAAAACGGACTGAAAAGGATTCATGTTCTTCACTTGGCGTTTTTCTTTTTTTAAGTTGCTGGCTGTGGTAATCATGAGTCTGGGACTCTTCTCTCTCCTTAAGTGACTTATGGCTTGACAAATGGCTCTGAACCAAACTGCGAGCTTATGAATTGATCTCACTTCTAATAAGATGTTCTGAGTCACTAAGCATAGCAGGGGTCTTAAGGCAGGTCTATTTTTGTGAGCTGTGGATCTCGTCTACACTTTCTTAGAGTGAAGGGTATTCATGCAAACCTGCACGCTGAGGTAGGAGGATCTTGAATTTAGGATATCACCCGTGGTGCATAGTAAGACCTTTGTAAAAAGCTAAAAAGGTTAAACTTAGAAAGGCACATGGTGTCAGCCCCTTTAATGAACGTGTGTCCTTCAGAGGGGTAGTTTGCATTCCTATCTGACTCTTGGTCTCCCCTGGCTCCTACTCCATGTTCTCATTACAACATTTCCTCCAATAAATCACTTGTGCTATTCATATGTCAGCTTCTCCAGACAGTTGGATTAGCACTGTGTGTCAGCAATAATTCAAGAAAGCAGGAGGCTGAATGAGGGTAAACAAATGATTCACTCACTTCTGTTTTGGCAAAAAGTCTGACACCTCAAACAGCAATGGGACAAAGGAAATCCCTGACACCTATTTGGTGTTGAAGACTCCTGTAGAGGAGTTGAGAGAAATGTACCGACTGAAAGGAATATCCTTACAGATTTAATGATTGAGAGATAAGAAGAAGCAAATTTCCAATGAAAGGTATAAGTGCTTGCTTTCTGCTTACGTTGTATTGATGGTCTGCCTAGGACTAAGACAAAATCAAAATCCATTAAACAGCCATAAAGGGGGAAGAGGGAGATGGCTCCTCGGTTAAGGTACTTGCCTGCGAAGCCTCATGACCTGGGTTCCATTCCCCATTACCCACATAAAGCCAGATGCACAAAGTGGCGCATGTGTCTGCAGTTTTTTTGCAGTGGCTTGAGGTTCTGGTGCACTCATTCTCTCTGTCGGTCTCTCCTCTTTCTATCTCTCTCTACTTGCAAATAAATAACAATATTTTTAAAAGAAGAGAAAAAGCCATATAGAGTGAGTATGAGCACTAGTGTTCCTCTGGTTACAAGCAGGGAGTTCTACAGTTCCTTCAGTACTGTTGTAAGTAGAATAGAGCAACAAATACAAGATTTGATAGAGAGAAAGAAAAGAGAGAGAGAGGCTGACTGCCTAGCCATGACCATTCCATTTTCTAAGATCAGGATCCTGATGGAGAACCCCTAAGGTGGAGAAACCCTGAGGCAGAGAAACATGGAATGGATGCCACCGAGGTTACTGACTAGTTCACTGGGGACTTGTGCTCCAGAAGATGGGACACACAATTTATGAAGTTTCAAGGACCCACTTTCCAGCGGATCTTGGAAGGATTCAAAGGACAGCTGCATGCTCTGATACTATCTGGGACAAGTTACTGCATCTTCTTTTCCTGGCACACAAAGAGGAATTGCATTTTCTAATTTACATTTCTGTGCTATGAATGTACAGCAGTCCACATAGGAACACTGCTGCGGTATAGATGCCAGGCAACGTGGATGTCAGCCCATGCTGATTGGACTCTAAAGTAGGAAAGCATTTCCAACAGGTCCTGGATTTGGTGTAAGAGTTCTGCTTGTGTCAGAAGTATTTGATGTGTTAGCAGTAGAAGATGCTACTGTCTGGAGCTCATGATAAGCCTCCATGGGAGAATCACAGCATAAATCTACATCAGACTTGTAGTTACTTTCTTATTTCTGGGACAAAACAGCAGATTAGAAGCTGTTGATTAGGAAGAAATAATTTATTTTGGCTTACATTCTCCAGGGGAAGTTTCATGATGGCAGGGACAAGCATGGCGAGAGAAGAGGCTGGACATCACCTCTGCCACAGCAGGTGGAAAAGCAGCAGAAGCATGAACCATGTTAACACTGGCTAGCTAGGGGCTAATAATAAACCTCAAGGTCCACCCCTAGCAACACACCTCCTCCAGCAAGGTTCCACCTTCCAAGTTTCCATCAGCTGAGACCAAACATTGAGGACATAGGAGTTTATGAAGGACATATAATTCAAACCATTCAGAATTAAGGTCATTTAATGCTTTTGTTGAGATTATATAAATTAATTTAAAAATAGCTCTGCTATGTCCAAAGGCCCCAGTAGAAACTGAAAGCTTTGCTACTGAATACCAAGTGAAAATGTACTTGGCATTTCCCATGATGTGTTAAGGTTTCAATAATGCATCAGCTCCATATTTAGCCAATGGCAGTCCATCATGAGATAGGGGTGGTATGTTTATGAGTGACCTTTAGTTTCCTGAGTGCTGGAACTTTAAGCCTGGGCTATCATGACTAGTGATGCTACCAATGTAACAGGTGCTTCCAGGTGAACAGACCAAGGGAACGAATAACTTTGGAAAATATGTATTGGAAATCAAATTTTAGAATTCAAAAGTTTCATGTATTACTTTTCATTATATTTGCATTTGGCTATGTATAATAATAGAAAATGGGACAGTATAATCTACTTTGGTACCTTGTAAAGACAAAGCCGTTTTCTGAAAAGCTGATTTAACTACTTAAAGAATCTGTCTATGTATAACATATTTTAAAAATGATTTGACAAAGTTTTATAGAAAATAACTCTGAGGCAGACTGATATCATTAAAATTCTAGTTAAATAATGTTTTATAAATTCTATTATTCCTTACAAAATGAGTTTCTCCACTTTGACATTTTTCAAGATTCTTAATAGGCTTTCATAATTACTCTGGCAAATGGCATCTCATTTCATATTACATTTCGAATTTATTATACATGATGTGTAGATATATAGCTGATTGTTTAAATGTTAGCACTTTTCTTTTTAACATACTAAGTAGTGGGTTTCCCTGTGGCATTGTCATTCATACATTGTTTTGTTGACCCTCCTCTACTGTATCCATCTCCATCCCTCTGGCCTGGGTCTTGGGTTCCCTGGTGGCTCATGTGGGGCATCTGGGATCCTGTGCAAGTGTGAGTTAAGTCCCAGCTCCTGGTTCCCCAGTGGGGTGGGTAAACTGGATCCCCATACAGGATGTGGTGTGGCAGGCTCCCAAGGAGAAATCAAATCCCCATGTGGGATCCTGCTATCCCTTAGCCCTGCCTTCCAGTAGTTCACACAGCCAATCCTACAACCAAGGACAACGATAGGAGTAACAGAGAGACAAGAAGACCCACCTTGATCACTGAGTTGGCCCAGCACTTTAGGGTTCCCCCCAAGAATTCCCAGGAGAGTGATTACAAAAGAAAGACTCACTTCATGGTCAAGAACACCCAGTCAAAACCTGTAAATATACCATCCTTCTCACTCCTGTCTTGACCAACCAGAACAAAGCAATCAATGTACATTCCAGAAGAGATACTAATTGCAACAGTCCTAGCAAAACAAGACACAAACCTCAAGAAGGGACAACTCCAATGGAAAACAAAGAATGCAAGACACCAAGCCAACATATACCCACCTAGGTCACATAACCCGATGATGGATGCCTCTATTGTAAACATAGAGAAAAACAGACTCTTAGAACCCCAAAATGAAGAGAGTACAAATATACTCAACAAACTTATTGAGGCCATGAATAAAAGGATGGAAGCATTATTTGAGAACCAAAATAAACAACTCACAAAAGATTTTGAAGCATGGTTGAATGAAGAAAATCAACAGCAACAACAAAAAAAATTCAAGAATGAACTCAAAGCATGACGGAAGGAATTGAGAACAAATCAGAAAAAAAAATCAATACACATCTCAAAAATTGAAGATAGCCAAAAAGAAATTGATAGAATGATATAAAGAAATGTAGAAGAACCAACAAAAATGATCTTAATGGAAACTAGAATAGACTCAGTGAGCGTATAATCAAAATCAGAAAGGAACTCCAACAAATAACTGGATAGTGTAATCAAGAAAGGAAATTAGAATTCCACAAAGAGATGGAGTTGCTGAAAAAAAAAACTGTACTAGACAACAACAATGAAATAACTCTTTTAAAAGACTCCCAAGAAAGTCTTACCAACAAAGTAGAACACATGAAGGATAGAGTCTAGAACTTGAGACAGAGGAAATAATGCAGCAGTGCAAAAGCAATGATAAATTAAAAAAGAAACACACACATACAGAATATGAGGGAAATATGGGACCCTTTAAGGAGACCAAATATTCAGATCACTAACATACAAGAAGGGGAAGAAATACAAACCAAACCCATGGAGAACATCTTCAACAAAATTGTCGCAGAAAACCCATCAGAATTAACTCTGATTTTTCAATGGAAACTCTAAAAGCCAGAGGGGAAAGGAATGGAGGATTTTAAATCCTAAAAACCATGGCTCAAAAGCAAAACACTATGTCCAGCATAATTTCCCCTTATTATTGAAGGTTAAAGAAAAACTTACCAGGATAAGCTATACAATAATATAAGCACTAAGCCAATCCTACAGAGAATGTTACATAAAATAACCCCAAAAGAGATGAAAAATCACACCTAAGAGACTACAAGAAGGAAAAATAATGCCCATGAGTGAACAGATATGAAAACTTGCAAAGTCCAAGAAAACACCAAACTCCAAAAAGCTTCCAATTTTACAGGGATTAATTCACACCTCACAGTTACAACTCTAAACTTTTTTGATGTTAAAGCCCCAATCAAAAGAAAAAGGCTTAAAAGCTGGGTCAGAAAAATGGACTCATCCATATTCTTCTACAGGAAACCCACCTTCCCAATAAAGATAGACAGCACCTTAGAGTGAGGAATGGGAAAAGATATTCCAAGCTAATGGAAATAAGAAGCAGAGGTGGCTATACTGATATCGGACAATATAGACTTCAAACCAAAAGTTTTCCAAAGGGATGAAGAAGGCTACTTCACACTCATCAAAGGAACAATACAAGAAGAGGATATTGCAGTCATAAACCTACATGTGCCAAACACAGGAACACAAAATTTTATGAGCAAATTCTGTTGGAGAATAAAGAAGAAATGACCTCCAACACAATTACAGTAGGAGACGTCAATACTCCACTGTCATTAGACAGATCATCTAAGCAGAAAACTATCTGTGAAATAGAGGAATTAAATATACCACAGATCAGTGGTACTTAACAGACTTCTACAGAATATTCCACCCTAATTTGACATAATAAACATTTTTTTCAGCAGCTCATGGATACCTGTAGTGAGAATGTTGGCATTCCCAGCTAGTTCCAGTCCACCTGAAAACTTAAGAGTACCTGGATTCTTATTCTTTATATTAAAATTTTAGACCACCAGAGGATACAGTATAGTGGGACACTTTATATTTAAAAAAGGAGGAAAGGAGAAGTTACAGAGATCTCCAGACACTAGTAAGGAGAGAGCACATGGGAGAGGTTGTAGTCACATAGTTATGAAATCTGTGCTGGCCAGCCAAGCAAGTTAAAGAGGGGAAAATATAAGAGGGCTTCCATCATGAAGGGAAAAGGTTCATATTGGAAAGAAGCCCCAATCCCTCTCTCCATAACCCTGGTGGCTGTGGTGTGGGGGCCTTACCTAAGCCTGGTGATTCAGATATCTCTCTGCTGGGCAGCCATGAGGGAAAAGAGAACAATCTTTTCTTCTCTAGGTAACTATATTCTCTGGGCCAGGTGAGCCAGAGAGACAGCTGTTTGGTCTATCTTTGGCCAATTAGTTTCAGGAGTAGGTTTGAGCTCTAGTAAGAGACACCTCCCACTCAAGGGAAGGGGTCACATAAGGCAAGAGATGAGTAGAGCCTTCAAATGCAAGTCCAAGGTCACTCCTGGTTACCTTTGGCCTCCCAGTCACCCTAACCCTTCTCTAAAATATACCATATACACATCATAAAACATGTCTTAACAAATTCTGAAAAATCAGCTTTATTCCTTGGATTGTATCAGAACATAGTGATATAAAACTGGAGGCTGAACAACTCACTATTAAATAATTTATGGGTAGTAGAAGAAATCAAAAAGAAATTCAAAAGTGTCTGGACCAAGAAACAAAATATGCTAAAAGTTATGGGACACAATAAAGGTAGTCTTAAGAGGGAAGTTTGTAGCACTAAATGATTTCATTTTAAAAAATAGAGAGATCTCAAGTCAACAACTTAACCGTCCAGCTGAAAGCATTGGGTAAACAAGGACAATCCCAAACCAGTAGTACCAGATGTAAGGAAATAATCAAGATCAGGGCAATGATTTAGAAATAAAAAAAAAATTAACAAATTGATGAACCAAAGAGCTGGTTCCTTGAAAAAAAATAAGATTGATCAATTTGATCAAAAGGAGAAAAGAGGAGTCTCAAATCAAGGCGATAAAAAATGAAAAGGGAGATGTGACAAGATGCCCTAATGAAATTTGGAGACTCATCAGGAGATAATCCAATGGTACATACCTCACAATATTGGAAAACCTGCAAGAAATGGGTGAATTCCTAAACTCTTGCCACCTACCAAGTCTAAGCTCAGAAGAAATAAACTACATGAGTCATAATATCAAATGAGTTTGGAGCTGTACTTAAAAGACTCCCAATAAAGAAAAGTCCAGCCCAGATGGTTTCAATGAGGAATTGTGTTAAACTTCACTAAAGAACTAAAGCCAATTTTTCTGAAGCTGTTCCACACAACTGAAAAGGAGGAAACAATCCCTGACTACTTCTATGAATTCAGCATTACATTAATACTAAAACCAGACAGAAACACAATGAGAAAAGAGAACTACAGACCAATATTCCTGATAAACTCAGATGTAAAATTACTCAAATTTTTGCAAACTGAATTCAAGAACACATCAAAAGCACCATCCACCTCCATTAAGTGGATTTCATCCCAGTGATGCAGGGTTGGTTCAACATATTGAAATAGATAAATATAATACATCACATAAACAGACTCAAACTCAAGCACCACATGATTACCTCGATAGATCCAGAAAAGACCTTAGACAAAAATCAACATACATTCATGATTAAAACAGTGGAGAAGATAGGGATGGAGGTACCATATATCAACATAATAAAAGCAATATACAACAGACCTAAAAACTATATCATATTAAATGGGGAAAAACTTGGAGGATCCCATTAAGGTCTAGAAATAGGCAGGGGTGCCCAATTCCACCACTGCTTTTCAACAGTATGGGAAGTCCTGACTCAAGCAATAAGAGAAGAGGAGGAAACAAAAGAGACACAAATTGGAATGGAAGAAATCAATCTAGCCTTATTCACAGATCACATGATTCTATACCTAAGATATCCAATGAATTTCACCAAAAAACTTCTAGAAGTGATAAACACTTTCAGCATTGTGGCAGGATATAAAACCAACATACAAAATTTGCTACCCTTCACATATATGAACAACAACAATATGGAAAAAAATCAGGGAAACTGTCTCCTTTACAATAGCCACACACACACACAAAAAAAAAATCAAATACTCTGGAATTTCCCTAACCAAGGAAGTAAAAGACCTATATGAAATTACCTTCCATGGTCATGGATTGGAAGAATTAATATTGTTAAAATTTCCATCCTACCAAAATAATGTACAGATTCACTGCAATTATAATCAAAATCCTAGCAACATTATCACAGAGTTAGAAAAAACTGTCTGAAAATTCGTAGGGATGCACAAATGATTCAGCCAAACTGGATAGTCACATGTAAAAGATTAAACTTGGATACCCTCCTTCACCTTGCACTACAAGGACCTCAATATAAGATATGAAACTAAATCTACTAGAAGAGAAGTTAGGGAGAACTCTCCAAGATATATGCATAGGGACTTTCAGAACAAGACTCCAGTAGCCCAGGGAATTAGGAAAACACTCAACAACTGTGACCTCATGAAAATTAAAAGCTATTGTACAGATAATCAACCTCATCAATATCATGACCATCAAAAGAGTCAATAGACAACCTATTGAATGGGAGAAAAATCTTCACTGGCAATATCTTCAGCAGTGGTTTAATATCTAGAATCTACAAAAAAAACTCAAAAACCTAAAAAATAAAAAAAAATCAAGCACTCCACTCAAAAAATGGGTCATGGAATGGAATAGAGTTCTCAAAGGAAGAAATACAAATGGCCATTAAACACCTAAAAAGATGTTCAACATCTCTACTCATCAGAGAAATGCAAATTTAAATGACTATAACATCCCATATCATTCCAGTCAGAATGATAACCATAAAAAATGTCAAATGACAGCACATTCTGATTGGGGTGTGAGGGAAGAGGAGCCCCCAACCACTGTTGGTGGGAGTATAAACTTGTACAGCCACTATGGAAATCAGTATAGAGATTCCTCAAAAGGCTATAAATAGAGCTACCATTATATAGCTATACCACTTTTGAGCACATATCCTAAAGACTCTACTATATACCACCAGAAACACTTGCTCTACCATTTTTATTCACAATAACGAGGAATTGGAAGCAGCCCAGATACCCATCAACAAATGAATGGTAAATGAAGGTGTGGTATACAGTGGAATTCTACTCAGTGGTAAGGAAAAAAAATGAAACAATCAAATTTGCAATAAAATGAAGGGACTTGAAAAAAAATTATGCTAAGGTCACTCTCAGACTCAGAAAGACAAACACCACATGACCTTGTCATTAACATGATCCAGTGTCATTTAATTGTAAGCTGTAATAAATATTTAAAATATTGACATGGTACTAGGATGAAGATAGGAAAAAGGGCAAATAGTAAAAGCAAAGGAGGAAGGACTATTGGACAATGATCAGCAGAAAGAAAGAAAGAAAAAGAAAGAAGAAAGAAAGAAAGGAAGGAAGGAAGGAAGGAAGAAAGAAAGAGAGAGAGAGAAAGAAAGAAAGAAAGAAAGAAAGAAAGAAAGAAAGAAAGAAAGAAAGAAAGAAAGAAAGAAAGAAAGAAAGAAATGGAAAGCCTTACTGGGTAGAGGAAGGGGGTGTGTCGGGGGACACAGAGGTGGAGGGATACACAAAACTAATGGTAACATGAATCAATCTCTTAAAACCTTCCAGGATACCCTTCTACAAGTCATTAACCTCAATAAGGGGGAGGGATACCAAGCAAAGAGCTCCATAAAAGGTGGAGAAAGCATAGCCCTAAACCATAGTCTCTGGCTGGTACTTCCCAGGGTCAGAATTGGGTTCACCCCCATGGTGAACTGTTGGTCGGGGAGACATGAAGCCCCCAAAGTATTACAGGCTATTGCCAAAACCCTTGGTTACTGCAAGAGCTAAAAAGTAAGTCCTTATTGCTGAAGATACCACAGCCTGAAGCACAGGAAATCAAGTGATCATGCTGGAACTGAGAGAGAATCCAGTTTCCTACCATCTAGCCCTCAAAGTACTGGAAGTACTGTGAGAGTGACTGCACATAACAGTTGCCAATATATTGATGAAGCAGGAGATCCTGGCCAGCTACAAAAGCAAAAGCTGCTGAGCAAGAAGTATACACTTGTGCAATAGTGGCACACTGCGGATGTAGGTAACCAACTACTCACGAAGTGGACAGGAGACCTGCTCAGTGGAGAAGAACTCTTATTTGGTTCTGAGAACCAAGCCAGATTCCCTAGAGCAGAAAACTCATAGACTCTAGAGAGGACATCCACTGCCCTCTAACTAAAAAATGGGTATACACATCAATATATCTTTATCCCTTTTTTATTTAGACTGTTGACACTTTTGGTTGGAGAGTCCGTTCTATTTTTATACATGGAGGAGAATATAAAGAAGATCAAGGACACATCACATATGAAGAGGAGAGAGCCGGGCATGGTGGTGCATGCATTTAATCCCAACACTGGAGAGGCAGATGTAGGAGGATCTCAATGAGTTTGAGGCCACCCTGAAAATATATAGTGAATTCCAGGTCAGCCTGAGCTAGAGCAAGACCCTACATCAACCCCCTCCCTCCCTAAAAAAGGAAAAGAAATGACTGTCTACCAGGACATGAGTCACCTCCACCTTATTTACCCAAGACCAGAAGTTATTACAGGGGAAGTCATGACAGGAATACTGATCTCACAGCTAGTCTGATGTGATGGTTAAGTTTTGCTATCAACTTGACCTTTTTCATAATCTTGGGTAAGTCTCTGATATTCACAGGAAGGCTGCCCTCTCAGTAGGGGTCAGGATGTAAAAAAAATTCAGAGGAACTAGAAATGAATATCCCTTCCTTGGAGGGTTGTGCAGGAAGGAAATTAGAGACTCAGGAAGCCAACAAGTTTGGGATTGGGTTGCAATACCTCACCCTAAAGCTATATAAAGAGGAAATAAATATCTTTTCCCTGCTTGTTTTCTTGGTGTGTGTATGGTGTTGGTGATGGGTTTCTCTCTCTGCTTGTACCTGTGAAAGGGGCAAGCCTCTTTCACCATTATGGAATTTCTACTGGATTTATAGTTTCAATAAATCATTTTCTCCCATAACTGTGCTTGGGTTGGAGAATAATCCCAGAGGCATGTGTCTGACTAAGACACCTGAAAACCAGTTCCAAGGAAATGTTGACAGTAACTGTGGTCACTCAAACCTCATAAAAACAGAGATGAAACAGAGATGAAAACTGAGAGAAAGCAACACTAAATTACATCCCTCTCTTGCTCATCAAGGCTCAGGGATCATTGCTGAAGAAAGGGCAGAAATATTATAAGAACCTCAAGGTGGGTGGGAGTAGCCTGAGACTACATGTTTCTCCCATCCCTGCAGAGGCTGACTGAGACATCTTGGGCCCCACAATGAATACCAATAACCCTCCCTCCCTCGAAGCCGTTCAGCAGAATTGGAGCAGGGGAGAGGAGGCCTATGTGTGCAATAAAAATGCAATAAATTAAAATAAAATAATGCAAAATAAAACTATCAATGATCTAGCTATTCCTCAGTAGATGCCTAAAAAATTTGAAGTCAGCATATATTACAGATACAAGCATAACCTCATAGGTTGTGACACAATGGCCAAGATACAAAAGCAGCCAAGATGTCTACCAGTAGATAATTAATAAAGAAAATACAGCATAAACACACAATAAAATATTATTCAGTCATAAAGAGGAATGAGATCATGCTGTTTGGAAAAATAAAAGATGCACGCGGAGCTCATAACACTGAGCAAAGAGAAGCAAACTCAGAAAGTATCAAATGTTTCCTGTACTATGTGCACTAGGAGAAAAACATCTTGAAAGTAGGAACTTGATTAGGAAAGAAGAGGGTGCTGATGACAAGGAATTATGGGACACGTGAAAAATGGAGGGAGATAAATATGATCAAACTACCCACTATACACATAGGAAAATTACATAGTGAAACTCATCACTTTATAAAGCTAATATAGACTCATAATTTTTAAGTAGAAACAAAGGGGAAAAAACTCTCCAGTCCCTTACATGAAGGTGAATATCAATATGCATGTAAAGAATAAGAGAGACAGTGTGTCTTAGATCATCTTCTTTCTCAAGGCACATCAGAAAATAGAAATCCTTACAGGAGACAGCCAGTGCAGAAGAAAAAGAATTCTGAGGCTCTTTAAGGAATACTTACTCTGCTCTAAAATCATTGGGGAATGTATGGGAAAACTGAGCCACTAGACCAATTAAATCCCTAGAGAGATGGCCTTCAGGTTCAACAATATTGCTATATAACCTAGGTAGCCCTAAGGAGGCAGAAAGTTCCCACAGTGAATTCCAACAATATAAAGTTATGCTTGAGTATGGAAATAGTGGAATCTATAGCTTTAAAGACATTGAAAAAAAAAACCTACTCAGGGAGGAACACAGTGAAAACTTTGAGCTCCAACAATGCTCAGGCATTAGTTCTGACACTCCTGATAGTTTAAATGCAGTGCCTTGCCCATGGCTACAATAACCATCCCTAGATCCCACCCAGGGATGAACAGAGTCACCATAAAGAATTCCTATAAAGAACATACTGTAACATACCACTGATGGGAAGTCAAACAGTGTTCATTTTAGTCTCCAAAAACACTCCTAGACCTCATCCAGGGTAAGACATGGCTGTAGTGAACAATACCAATAAGTGGGACCAGTTCTGTTCTAATCAGAAACTTAATCAACAGTCACCTTAGTGTGATGCCTCACCCCAAGACTGTCCAGGAAGGGAGGCAAATATCACTAATCTTCCACAGGCCATGCAAGTTGACCCAGGCAGACTGTTCCACTTAGCAGCAGTGCCTCTCTTGCAACAGTTTTCACTTTCTCAACTCAGATATCTGCCTTCTTACCAGGAAATGCCAACTACCATGGCCCATTTGGATGGGAGGTAATTGCCTTGTGCACCCAACATCTCAGCTTAGTTGCAGAGCTCAACTTGTCAGAAAGCAGATCAAAGCCAGATCCCACTTTGATGTAGAGGAATAACAGCAACTGAACCATTTATGGAGCCTGAGAGCAAACCATGCCTATCTGAGACACTCCCAGCTCACTGAGCTAGAATCAACTGTGTCCATCTCCAAAAGCCTTTCTTAGCAACACTACCACCGTGGTGTTAGCAGAGTGATTCAACATAATATTCTGTGAAAAGTTCTATAGACTCCAGAAATATACATTAAAAATCTAAGAGAAGCTGGGATTTATTAGCATTACATGAGCATGGGTGACTCAAAGGCAGACAAACCACCAAGAAGTCTCTTGGACAACGTAAGTGAAACTAAACACTAAAGAGATCCCTCCACAAATAACTAAGTACCTCTTATAAAATTTCAGGCTGAGGAGGAGGGACTTATGGAGTGTCTCCTAAGGCTTCATGAGGCTTCTGAGTCTCTGCATGAGGGAATGATAATCGCTGTGAACTCCTGCAGGCCTGTTCACAGCTGGTCTTTTTCATGATGGAAATGCTATTGTCTATCCTGGAGAAAGCAGGTACACAACACATCTATAGGGAACCAAAATAAGCAAGATTTTTTTTTTTAATTTTGACTTCCACTTGAATAAAAGTTTCTATCCTAACAAGTTAAAAAATGCTAGAAACCAAGTTTTCTTGAGCTTGGGAGATGGCTCAGTGGTTAAACGTACTTCCTTGCAAAACCTGCTGGCCCAGGTTCAAGCCCCCATATAAAGCTGGACCCAAACCCAAAGTGACACATGAGTCTGGCATTCATTTGAAGCAGTGGGAGATCCTGGTATATATATTCTCTCTCTCTCTCTCTCTCTCTCTCTCTCTCTCTCTCTCTCTCTCTCTCTCTCTCTCTCTCTCTCTCCTCTCTCTCTCTCTCTCTCTCTCTCAAATTAATGAATGATTAAATCAGTAAAAGATTCTAGGTTTTCTGACTGCCATTTCACTATTGATGTGGGTTGTTTTATTTATTTATGGTTTTTCCAGGTAAGGTTTCACTCTAGCTGAGGCTGACCTAGATTCAATATGTAGTTTCAGGGTGGCCTTGAACTCATGGTATTCCTCCTACCTCTGCTTCCCAAGAGCTAGAATTAAAAATGTGTGCCACCACAACTGCTGATGTGGTTTTATTTTTTAATTGAAATTTTCAAAAAGTTATAGTAGGATAGTCATTACACCAGTGACTTAGTCATTGAATCCCAGGGGTGTGGCATGGTATGGTGTGGTATGGCCTCTTTGTGGTTTACTCTCCAGCCTGTGTTCCAGTAGAGAGCTGAATCAGAAGAGGCAGACCACTTGCTTCCTGAATTACAGTTAAGGCTAGATCTTATTTTTCCTCCCCACCCCATTCTTTTTTTTTTTTAAATTTATTGTCCATAATGAGTTACAACATTTAGTGGGCAAACAATGAGTTGTTATCCCCACCCCATTCTTTTATCAGTTCTGGAAATCTTTTTCTTAGACAAAAAGTGAATAGGACTTTGGTTCTAGGAAGTGTTATCTCTGTCTACTTTGAGGATGTGTCGTTTTTTTTTTTTTGAAGTCTGTTTTCTTTGAAGAAAAGAAGACAATGATTTGCATCAAATCAGGCAAATTTGTATTAAATTATGAAATATCTTCCTAAAGTTTGGTTTAATAACACTGGCATTTATTGTAAGTTGATTGTGAGTTTTTAAAATATTTTAAAAATATTTATTTGCAAACAGAAAGAAACAAAGAGAGAGGGGGGGAGAGAGAGAGAGAGCATGCCAGGGCCTCTAGCCACTGCAAATGGACTCCATATGCATATGCCACTTTGTGCACCTGTCTTTAAGTAGGTACTGGGGAATTGAACCCAGGCCCTTAGCTTGGCAGGCAAATGCCTTAACCACTGGGCAATCTCTCCAGCACCTGATTGTGAGTTTTTTATGTAAAGCTATTCAAGAAGGAGTATCACAAATACATAAGGTTGAAATCATGTGGTAGCTAATCTCCCAGTTTATGGACACCTAAAATATCATCTTCAACCATAAGTATAAAAATCATGAAAAATAAAATTATGCAAATAGAAAAACTTTTAAGACACACACATATGCAACATATTTTGTGTAAGACTTGAATTTTATATATCATCATAAACCTGGTAATTTTATAGAATATTAAATGAAATGTCTAGTCGTAGTCTTCCAAAGAAAGATGAAGAAACTCTCAAAAAATGTGCAGTATGAAGATTATTCTTAGAAAGAGACAACTGCAGGGTTATGAACGCTATCAACCTTATTTTTAATATAAGGCTACATGAAGAGCCACAAATGTAATAAAAACTTTATGCTCACTCACTGAAATGAACAGCTATTCCATGAGAATAATAACTATTAATTAAAAACTCTTCTGGAGTGAAGAAATCAAAGTATTCATTCATGCATTGAAATGAATTTAGAGTTACCAATGTATAGCTCTGAAAGAATATTTTACTACCATCATAACATGATTAATATAAGCATAATGAATACTACATTAATTAATATCTGACAGTTTTTCTTAAATTGCTATCAGTCACATAGTTAATGATGTATAAATTATAATCAAGTGACTACAAAAATTATTAGAGAACATATGATGTGCTATTGTTCCTATTTATTTTATTAGAATTAGCTCTTGTAGGGCACAACAGACAATAATTACTTTTGAATTGTATGTTTGACACAAACTTTTATTATGGTAAATCCATTTCCATGATGCACTCAGAGTTCAGAGTAGGTCATCCCAGTGGCGTATTGCATTGTTTAGTTATTTTATAATATGAGAAGATTAAAATAGACTAATGAACACACACACACACACACACACACACACACACACACACACACACACACATATATATATATATATATATAGAGAGAGAGAGAGAGAGAGAGAGACACTAAATAGTGAAATCAATGCACATGTGATTTTAAGTTTGTGAAGGATCTTGAAAAATAAAGAGGGTCATACTGGGAAAGAAGTATTGACAGGTTTTTTTTTTTTTAGTTCTTTCCACTTGGTTTTACATTGCACAAGGGCACTCTTGTGGATATTCTTCTTTTTTAATTTTTTAAAATATTTTATTTATTTTCAATCCAAGTGATAGAGAGAGAGAGAGAGAGAGAGAGAGAGAGAGAAAGAAAGAAAGAAAGAAAAAGAGAAAGAGAGAGCACACCAGGGCCACCACCTTGTGGGCCTGGCATGTGTGGGTACTGGGGAATTGAACCCAGGGCCTCAGGCACTGGAGGTAAGTGCCTTAAACACTGAGCCAACTTTCCAGCCCACTCTTGTGGATATTCTATCCTAATATCAAAATAAAGTTAATATTTGAGAAGAATAAAAATAATACCACTAGCTGCTAGTGTGTTTTGAGATCTTAATATTTTCCAAGGATAAATGTAAATGCCCAGGATTGCAGGCAAACATTTGCAGTTGGGTATGAATTCAGGGTATGGATTCCAGGGTCTTTTTTTAAAATCTAGAATTAAAAGGTATCTGCATCAAATGCTAAGAAATATAACACTTTGTAGTACAGAGTTCTATCTTGCTGGAATGTGCATCTAACCAAACACAGTTTTATGGGGGAAATGGGATTTATTTCAGCTTACAGATCTAAGGGAAGTTCCATCAATGGCTGAAGCAGCTGGCTCCCATTCATAAATCCAAGCAGAGAGAGAAACTACCATCAGCATATACACTAATATATCACAGCTCATACTGCTGTCTTACACCTTTGGACTGGATCCCAGGATCTGCCCCCAGCTACCTCTCTTCTACCCAGGTAGCTGGAGATCCATGTTATAATAAAACACCCTAGTCTATGGGGGACTGTCACAGTCAGCTGCATGCTGCTGGGATGAATCTGCAAACCAGGCACAATTTGGGTAGAAAAGTATTTATTGAAACTACAGATTGAGGGGATGATCTGTAACAGCGTAAGAGGCTGGCTCTCTTTCACAGGTCTAAGCAGAGAGAAAAACCCATCACCTACAGAGCACACACAATAGCAGGCAAGAGAGCCAAGGAGAGAATTCTTCTCCTTTATATAGGTTTAGGGTGGGGTCTTGCAACCCTATCCCAGATTTAATAGATTCCTGAGGCTCTGGAATTTCCTTCCTGCACTGCCCATATAGGAAAGGATGTTTACTTCTAGCTCCCCTGAGCTTATTTACATGATACTTAGAGGCCACCTTCCTGTGAACATCCTCAGAGACCCACCCAAGATTACTTGAAAAGTCAAGTTGACAACAAAACTTAACCATCACAGGGACATACATTCAAACTACCATACACTTCTTGCTTCTGCTTTCTCCAAGGATATTTAATGTATTACTTTATGAATCATGAGTTTGGGTTGTCATTGGATTAAATATTATTTGATAATACAGTGACCATTTTTCAAGCAGAAAACAGAAATCACAGAGACAAATCTGTACATAATTTGAGTAATGCTATTTTAGGTACAGGCAAGGATAAGAGCATCAAAAGCCCTTCCTGTGTGAGCATGGGGACCTTGGATGGGAAATGTCACCTTTCTCATGGAGAAACCTGACATTTGGAGCAGAACTAATACATTACATGTTTTATGAACGAAGGAAATGAATACCAAAAGACATTTTTAAAATACTTTTTAAATATAATATTAGACCTTAAGGACTCAATATCTTTGTGAACTGCTCAAATTATAAGGAAAATATGGAAAGAGCATGGAAAATATTGAATCCATTATGCTTACACCAAATCTCAGCTACTCTACTCATTTTCTAAATTGGGTCAGGATAATTAACCTCTTGATTTTTCATGTTTCCTCCCCTTATCAATAGGGACAACTACAGCTCTTTCATGGCTGGCTAAATGAAAACACCTATAAAGTATTTACACATTCATGGAAAGTGATGTGATCATGTCTTCTTTCCCTTTCTTTTTTCTTATTGAGCAAATGTCAATTTTCTGAAGATAAAATGAAAGCATTTATCGGAAAGATAAAATTAAGGAAACATCAGCTGACTCACTGCTGGGTTGTTAGTACATTTTATGAGTGACTGTTTGCCAGAAACTTTTCTAAGTACTTTCCTTAATTGTTTAAACTTTTATAACAATCTCACATGCTAAATAATGCCTTATTAATACTGCACTCCTTCATAGACTTTTAGATATTAGTTTGCCTACCAGAAATATAGGCAAAAAGGAAGATGTGTTTCTTAATATTTCTTAGGTGTCCATGATTTTTATAATTGGTTTCTAAATTTGTTTTTCTAACAATATTTGCCTGATTTTCAATATTTTTTGAGTGTTCCTGATTTTTTTCTGTTCTTTGGCTGCATTATGTTGGTTTCTTAAGGAATTGAGCTTCTTTCTTAATTTAATATGGTATGTGCACACATACAAACTGAATTTGAGACAAAGGATTCTATTAATTTAACAAGTGTCTACTGGAGACTTCTTTGGAGCCAGGAATTTTGTAAGATGAACAAATCACAGAATGCTACATGAACCTTTCTTGAATGGGCTTTCTCATAGTGATGAAAATAGTCATTAATCTAATTGAAGAACCATGAAATAGTCATTTAGCAGCTCTGAGAGTCACTGAAAAAATACATACAGTTTGCAAATATTAGGGAGTTAACCCTCATTTAGGGATTCTAGAGAGTTTTCTTACAGAATAAAAATTTGAGCTAATATCTGAAATATGAATATGAAATAATTGGGTGAAAGAGAACAGGATAATAAAAATGTTTGAGTTTATATGGAATAAAACTTCCAAATGCCCTGAGGCAGGATCTTTGAAGAAATGATGTCCCTAGTATCAAAACCAGGAACCCAACAGGAAAAAGCACAGAAAGGGTTAGATAAGCATTAAGGCCAGAGAATATTTATTTGATTTATTTATATTAAGAAACAGGAGACACCACTTCTGGTTTAAGGAATGATTTTGATTGTTAAGTAAATACCCTTAAATCTCTAATGTGCCAGTCTTCACTTGTAATAGCTATGTCTATGTATATTTGGGGAGTGAAATGTGAATAAATCATATAAAGATAGTATAATAATCAATAGTAAGTACAAAAAGAAGAGTGGAAATGTGGATGGAGGAAGAGAAAGAGGACACATACACAGAAATTGGGGTTATTGGGAGGGAAAAGAGAGTAGGGTGGGGGGAGGAAGAAGTTGGGAATAGGGGAGGCAATGAAAATTTAAAAATAGTAGGCACTGCATAAGCTGCCAGGGGAAACTGGTGAACGACAGCTGGAGTAAACAGAGACCACTGGCATGAAATGCAGTCTGCCACCATGAGTAAGCTGAACACACTTACTACTGGGAGAGAAGAGGGAACCAAGATACGAAGACTTGTGCAATGGAGGTGCCAAAGCCTTGGGAAGGCAATCAACAGCTTGTAATTCAGCCAAATAATCCACTCAGTGATTGGGAGCCCTTAACTGGAACCAGCAACTCAGGGTGAAATGCACCGGGAACCAGAATCTTGGGCCTCCAAAGAGAAAGTCACTTTACAAGTGATTTTCAAAGAGGCTACTAACAATAGAATCTAGCCAATTCATAAGCGTGCATCTCAGTTAACCAATACTGATCTCACTCTCTGATTCTGTTTATATCTTTCAGAATACAGCAAGAGAGCTGTGGCTCATCCAACCCTACCAACAAACCTCAGGCCGACAGCTGACATCCTGACAAGAGATGAGCCACCCCAGACGTACGGAGGAGGGTCCACATGAAACCCCACAGAGAGTGGTGGGATAAGCAAGAGACCTATAACCTCAGCCAGTCAGTCAACCCAGGATAGGCCAAAGACAGACACCAACATTTCAACACAACCTAAAGTAGAAGTACAGAGACCCCCTAAGACCTCAACAATAAAGCAGCCTTAATACTCACCCACCATGACTCAGGGGAGGGGGTGGAAAGATTGTGAGAGCCATGGTGGGGGAGAACTGCCAGAGACATGTCCCCCCTAAGTAACTACATACAAAGGGGGTGGAACCAGTTTGACTCCTAGGCTATCCATAACCCCCTACCCCATTGATCCAGACTGTCCACGGAGGAGGATATCCAACTGATTAGGGACAGGGAAGAGGGAAATCGGGGAACTGGGGACATCAACACATTATTTGCTCATTCAATGTATCTAATTATGGATAATAAAGAAAAAAAATTTTTAAATAAATTATATTTGAAAGTGCTAGAATGAACGGTACCTAAATCTCTATCCATGAACTTAAAAAAAAAAAAACCTCTAAAAACAATTTTAAAAGACTGCTTTATGGTAGTGTAGATACATAAATGGAGTGTGACGACAGATTTAATGATTTGTTAAGAAGCTAATGTGGAGCTACCAGTGAAAAAGGATGTCCACTTGGGTGAAGCACAGGAGCACAGAAGAGTATTTAGAGATATCTTAGAAATACAAAATGAGATGGAGTCACGAGGAGGCAAGGTCAAGTTATATCACAAGCTTGGTGGTTTGTTTTTAACTTACGTAACTGGAAAGATGGTGAAACAGGTTACTGAATTAGGTGAGTTTGCAGGTTATGTCCTTGAGAAATACTAAGGGAAGAAAGGTGGTATATTGAATTTTAGGGGCCTGGCTCTGTAGAGCTACAAGATATGGAAGAAAGCTTTTAGGATGAAAGCTAAGGCAGGTAAATAAGAACTAAGAAGAAGATGATGAAATGACTCAGCAGGGAACTTTAAGTACTTTAAAATATTTTATTTATTTCTGAGAGAGAAAGAGAGAGAGAGAATGGGGGCATCAGGGCCTCCAGCCACTGCAAACTAATTCCAGACACATGTGCCACTTTGTGGATCTGGCTTTATGTGGGTACTGGGGAACTGAACTCAGGTCCTTCTGCTTTACAGACAAGCACCTTAACTGCTGAGCCATCTCTCCAGTCCTTAAGTACTTTTTACCAGTCAAAAGCTGAATGCAGGAGGACTTGCAAAGGTTGCTGAGAAAGGACTTCTAAAGTAGAAAGAAAATCAGAGGAAACAAAGGAGGGGATATTGAAAGAGAAACTGGTCAATATTGTTGAAAGGTGCTGAGTTTCTTATTCAAATTAGAATGTAGAATAGACCTTTACATTCAGCAGTATGAAGGCCAACATTGATTTTAGTCAGGATTTTCAAAGAGAGACGGCTGTGGAAGACAAGTGATGGGTTTTGATTAACCAGGGCTGTGTAATGAACCCCCTAGAGCCATTCTTTTTCCTTTACTTGAGCATGTTGAAATACAAGAAGCAGGAGTCATATTCTATGGAAGTCTTTTAAACGTAGCCTTGATACATCCCAAGCATTGTTTCCTAAAACGTGTCCTACATATATTATTATATATGTATACATAATATATATATAAAATGTGTCTTACATATATTATTATATATGTATATATAATATATATAACACATATATTATTACAAGAGATTGAATTCAGGATTCAAAAAATAGTCTGGGGGCCCTAGATCTAAAAGTAGCTAAACATATTTCTTCACTTGAATACATTTAGCTTTGAATATACTAATCCAATTTTGAACTTTTAAGAAGAGAGTATAGGAATGGGGTCTCCAAAAATATATTTAGATTTGCATAAAGACCATTTATTTATTCTATTTTTAAATTTACAGACTATTTCATAGCAGAAGGGTTTACAAAAATACTTGAAAAGTATGTGAAGAATTTCCACATAAGCTTCTTCCTTTTCCTAACTAGTTTCATTATTAATATCATTTGTGATGTAATACGCCAACATTGGGACAATATTATAACCATTAAATACATTCATTACAGCCCCTTGGCAGGCGGGAGGGGGGATGGTTGATTGTAAAGTTGTTGCAGCAAGGAAATTGACTCATTTCAAAGCCAATAAACTGAAGAAGAAGGAAGTTTGTGCTAACAAAGCCAGCTTGCTTGAGGTTTGGAGACACATAGCATAAATAGGAAACTCTAGGAAGTTGTGATTATTTATCTCATTGTCAACTTGGATATATCTAGGATTACCAAAGACACAAATCTCTAGGCATAAGTGGTGGTTTGATTCAGGTGTCCCCCTAAATTTATGTGTTCTAAATCCCTGATCTTCAGCTGATGGCAATGTGGGAACTGGAACCTTGTTGGTGGCACGCTTACATGTGTCATAGTCATTCTCCCCTTACCAGTATGTGGCACACTCTCCTGTTGCTGTTGTCCACCTGAGGTTTGACAGGAGGTGATGTCTAGCCTCTGCTTAGGACACATTTTCCCCTGCTATTATGGAGTCTCCACTGCAGTCTGCAAGCCATAAATAAACCCTTTCCTCCCATTAGCTGCTTTTGGTTGGGTATTTTCTTCCAGTAACAAGAAGCAAACTGCAACAGCATGAGAGAGGTTATAGGTTAGGTTAGCTGAAGTGAGAAGACTCACTAATCTTAATGGAGGACAGCTCCATTGCATGGGCTTGTGTCCTGAACTGAATATAAAGGAGAAAGCGAGCTGAGAAGAGTGCACTCTCTGCTTCCTGACTATGGACACAATGTGACTGGCTGTCTCAAGCTCCTGCTACCATGCTTTTCCTGCAATGATGGTCTGTTAGCCAAAACAAACCTTAATTCTTTAGCCTTCCTTAATTTGCTGGGAATATGTGGGCATATGTCTTATTCACCCAAAGTAGAGCTTCAGCAGACCAAAATGTGACTGCACTAAAATGCAACATACTGAGCAAGTGAGTTTATTGGGGTTACATACAAAGCACAGATGAGGGGTGACTTACTGGAACATGGATAACTCAAAAGCAGCTGCATCACCATAAAGCCCACCCTAGGCTGGGTGAAGAGTCCTGGAAGCTGCATCCTGGAGCTCTCCACCTGCCTTGCAGGCAGCTCCTCTGCCTGGAGAACCGTTGCTCACCCATAATCATTGGCTGCTTCTATAAACTTGGGGAGGGGCCTGGTGAATCTTTCAAGTTTCAGAGGCTTCCTGATATTTATGAGTTGGTTATTTCCTGTGTCATAATGATCCTATGTCATAATTTAGAACTTCCTAAGGAACCTCTCTCCAGGATGGAACGTTTCTGTTTAGAGGAAATTGTTATATAACATATTATTTTTAATGATAGTTATTCTGAGGCAGATAGGTCTCCAGAACTCATAACTAGAAATGGATAGCTTTCCTATCTCTCTCATCTCTGCCTTGGAAATCACCATTCTCCTCTGTTTGCATGAGTTCGTTTTTAAACATTTCACATTTAAGTATTTCATGTAATATTTATATTTTCTTACTTGCATTTTCTGTTATCATAATGTACAGTGCATGGTAGATTCCAGCAACATTTTTTTTCTGATTCTTTTGGAGACCGTCTTTGAGAAGAAGGGTGATGTGATTGATATTTGTCTGTAGTAGTCAATACCTGTGATTAAAAATAATTCCATATTTAAGCATCTTATTCCTTCTTTCCTTAAACCAGTGTTCTTATGATTAGTGCACAAGGACTCCGTAGTGCAGGCACACTGGTGTTATACTGTTGTCTCCTAGGAAGAGTTCTGTAAATTATAACATTCCTGTTGTTTCTAACGTCTTTTTTCCCCAGTTCATCCACACCTTTTTTTAACTTTTTATTGATAGCTTCCATAATCATAATCCAATGTGTAACACCCTTATTATCATAACTGCTATGTCTATATTATTACCATATATTTCTATGCCTATATTATTATTTCTAATTACAATGAACATACCTTGTTACTTATAGAAAGAGAGTCCTTGAACAAATTAATTACCTTCTGATTTAGTTCTGACTCCTCAGTAATAAAATGGGAGAAAAGATAAAATGCCCTTACAGGAGATATAATATTTAAAATGAATAATCCATGTAAATTACTCATTGGAGTACAAGGTCTGTGTTCTCAAACACAAGGAAGCTTGAAGGGCATTTACACTTAAGATTTTTAAGAGAAAATTTTTTAAGAGTAAATTAAGGAGTGTGTATGATCTAGTTACTAATATATAAAAGTTCACTTTTCCTCTCCCTCTTTTTGGAAGATTTTGTTGACATTCCTGTGGGTAAATGGTCTCTGCCCACATGACATAAAGTATGCTCATTGATTATCCATAGGGACGTTTTTTAAAGAGGAAAAAGAATAAAAGCCATCAGTGTAGAGTGAGGAAGAAGACATCTTTGCTAACAATTTCTGTCCTTGCATTGGTGAACATCGACTCTGAGCAACCAAAAAATAGTCAAGGAAATAATGGCATAAATGAAAAGAGAAAGACTTTCTAAGATAGATATAACATAACTTTACACTTTAAAATGCAGTTTATAGATAGAAATGGAAATGTCATCCACAGATAACTCTCTTTATGTTGTTTTGTAAGTAACATTTTTTTCCACTTCAGCTCTCCCCATCTCGCTCTGATTCCACAACTTAAAGACTTTCATGATTTCCTGAACTTGATGATAGGGTTCCACATTAAAGTGTCCTCTAAATTCTAGGATGATTTTCATCTTTTTAAGGTTAAACTCATTTCATTTTCTTCTCTTTCCCCTACCATTCTGCGCAGCATGCTAAAATACAAGGTCATGGTTCTCACTTTCATTATCTTTCCTCATCTCTAAAGGATCAAAAGTGTAAAAGAAAGATAAGTGAGAAGCAAATAAGAGGAAATTGAGCTCTTTGGTCTTCTGGAAGATGTCAGAAAAGAGAATCTGTTGGTAAAAATAAGCAGGATAAAGATTTTTCGGATAAAAAATTACATCCAATTTTATGTCATTTTATTATCTCCTCAGTATCTATTATCCGGTAACTTGCATGGATTCTCCCAAGTTCTAAAGATGCAATTAAATAATTTAGTCAAGAAACTTTTACTAGAGTCTATGGTTTCCTGGTTTTTCAGCCCAGTTTTATTTCACTCTGTGAACTATAGTACTTATGTCTTTCCATGATGTACACATGTGTCTTTACCATAAGAATAAATGAGTCTTTTTAAGGTAGTTTACACATCTGACTAATTTTGAGACAGTTTGTTGGGAACTGAGTGGTATTTTTTCCATAGAAAGCTATATTTTATGTCTAACTAACCTAGAGAAAAATATTTTGCCCAACATTTTGTTTATAATGTAACTTAATTACTAATTTTGATTTTTAATGCCATCCTTCTAGCTGATCATTTAACATGTTACACATATAAGTAGAAAAAAAATCACAGTTAGTTTCTCCTTTTTGGTTATAAACGAAGTCAACTTCTAGAAACATTGTAATTGATGATTCCGTTACTTCAAAATATTTGTGCTTATGAGATATTTCAGAATATTTTAGATCCTTAACAATAAATTGCTGTTAATTCACACACCTCAGACAAAGTTCAAAGGAGAAAACTTATGTGCCTTTGTTCTGGAATTCTCCAGCAATATGACTTTAAATAATCTGTGGTTACCTTAAAAAGCAAAAGCTAATCACTTGGATGGTAATTAAAATTTCAGAAATACTTTCTGCCCAGTATTTTCTTGATAATTGTCCACAGACTTTGTTGTACATTAAATAATATAACTTTTTCTCCTTTCTTCTACTTCAGAAAAGAAAGTTTTATGTTATTGGCTGCCAAGGGTATTCAAGGATAAAGTATGTCATTCTACATATATTTTATTGGTGCTCAGATGCAGAATTAATTTATAAGAGCTTAATGGAATTGTAAAAAAAATGAGTGAATGCTTAAACCCGTGTAAAATCCATTTGGGCCTCTGTGGAATTTTCTTCTTTGGCTTTGACTATTTTCCACAGCATCAGCCACTGGAAGCCAGTGGTCTCCTCTCTGTGTCATTCAGCTTTCCTCTGCAAATTTAAAACTCAAATTAGCAAGTGACTGTCTGAGGAATGGTCGCTATGCAACATCTTGGATTGTAGGTCAGGGACACAGACGGGCTGTCAAATGCATTTCATAACCTTCACTTACCTTTTCTTCTCAGCCTTTTAAAATGGTCAAAGCTAATAAACCCAGGAGCTCATTTTCAATGTCCAAACAATAATGATTGATCCTCAAGATAATTTCGTGTTCATAATGATTTGCTGAGTAAGTTTATGGTCCATAAACAGTTAAGGCAATTGACTTCAGGGAAACATCTATTCTAACAAATTCAGCAAAAAAAAAAAAAATGTCAATGTGGGGATTTTGCTGAAGTATTTAAAGCTCATCTCAGAGTATGAAGTGACTGTTATTAGAATATGTATGCGATATAGACTTCTGCTCAAATGCTTTTGCTTTTGTTTAATTACTTATTTATTTGTTGCTTCTAAAGCATCACTAAACTAAACTCCCTCTGCATCTTCCATTAGATCTCAGGACTTGAACCATCCCCTCTCTGGAGACGTCTTCTCATTCCATGCCATCAGTTTAAAATCCTAATTTGTAATCTCCTACCTCTAAAGAAAATTTATTAGTCATTTCTATTTAAACATATTTTTATTAAAAATCAATTCTTTCATCTGTATATTTTTTGAAACATACTAATAGGCCATTGAAAATGAACATCCTTTTTGGTGTCTTCTTTGTGAGTGCCAACCTCTCTCGTACTTGTTTCTTCCATTGCTAAATAGTCCACCCCATCTTTTTGCTGCTCACCCACTGCTGGATGGACAAGATGTATGTTGAGAGGTATATGTCATCACACACAGCAGGGGCAGTTTTGGAGCAAATATGCTGGTGGGGAAGATCACTGTTTTTGAAACTATGTGTAATCCATGAGGGCATGGGTGCTTTAAGGAGATCTAAAACTCTTTCTGGATCATTGAATTTAAGTGAAAGCTACATATATATATATATATATATATATATATTCATAAATTTCAATTCTTCTATGCTCACTGTTCTATAAATTATCTGAAACCTTAATTATATCCTTTTCAGCTTCCTCTTCTGGATTCATTCCCAGATGAAAGCCAAATTCTGCTGTTTTTATACCTGCAGTATCACTTATGTCTTCTTACTTATATCACCACCATTAAATCTCAGTTTTCTGGAATACTTCAATGTTCCACTTCTAGCATTGTTTTTTGTCAATATATTTTATGTTACGTGACAAAGTTCGTTTTTTTAAAGATAGACAGTATTTTGTATTGCATCTCTAAAAAGTAGAGATACAAAGTTAAGCAGATATTTGTTCAGTTTTGTCAAAGACAATAGACATTCATTCAAAATTACTTGCCAAATATCTGTGAAAATCAAAGATTCTGTCAGTAGTTTATAGTGGGTAAATGACAACTGAGAAAGCATCCAGTGAAGAAATATTTCCTCTGAAATATCACATACATGTTGCTGTAGTTACTTTTATGTTTCTAGGACAAACATCCATCCAAAAGCAGTGTATGGGAAGAAAGGATTTATTTTGCCTTACAATCTCAAGGGGAAGCTTAATGATGGCAGGAAAAGCACATCACGAGCAGAGACAAGCCATCATTACTTTTGCTACAGCGAGTGACAAAGAGGATCAGAGAGCAAGCCAAAAACTGGCAAGCAGTGGTTCTAAAACCCCAAGCCACCAGCCCCAACAAAGCACAACTCGTTTAGCAAGGCTCCACCTCCAAATTGCTCACCAACTGGAACCAAGCAACCAGAACACAAGAGTTTATGGGGAACACTACCACACATGTTCAAAAGATTCAGTTTACTTACCTCTATTTCATGGAACGTTTCAGAACTATAAGGTATTTTATCATTATGGTGCTTTTATGGGAAGAGTAAGCTGCATCGCAATTTTTAATTCATTATATTGAATGTGAAAAAAATAAATTTAAGAGTACTTTTAAAAAAGTACAGTTCCATTTTAAAAAAGGACAGTACATTTTAAAAGGTACTTTTTAAAAAAGTACAGTTCCATGCTGATCCATATTTTTAATATACTTATTTAGGAGGGTATTTTTTAAAATAATAAATAACTTCTGAAAAGAATCTACAGTATATCTTTGTCCAATTTTTTGAGAAAAGTTCCATGAGATGTATTAAGACAGAGAAACAGAACCAGTTGAAAATAGATACTGAGGTCTGGACAGATGGCTCAGCAGTTAAGGCACTTGCCTCCAGTGCCTAAGGCCCCGGGTTCAATTCCCAGTACCCACATAAGCCAGACCCACAAGGTGTGACCCTGGTGCTCTCACTGTGTATCTCATTCTCTGTATCTCTCTGCAAGAAAATGAATAAATAAAATATTTAAAAAAGAAATTTTATACTGATATATAGATTTATTATGCTGGCTGTAATAACTGCAGGTACTAAGATGTTCTACAATGTTTATTTACAAGCTGATAGCATGACTCAGCCACAGGAGTCAGAAGATGAGCCACCTGAGTGAGTGGTAGGGATGTAGCCCCCAGTAAGCACACAAAGATATGAAAGCCCTGTGGGGGCTACAGCATAACTTTTGAGTATCTAAAAGTGGAAAAATCTGGAATCTGATGTGGAAAAGCATTAGCAGCAAGAAACAAGCCTTGCTGAGGAAGGAAGAGACAGAGGCAGATCGTTTCCCTCTAATTCATCTATTCTGTTCCATTTGGGCTCCCAGACAAATGAATAGTGCATACCTCAGTGTCTTCCCCACTCAGTTCTCTGAGTCATGTACCAAACTTCTCTGGTATTGCCCTCACAGACACACCAGAAGCAATGTTGAAGGTATAGACATCCCTCAATCCAATAAGAATGACACCCAAAGTAAGCCACTGCAGATGTCTATCACCAGAATTAGCTTCCTCAAATTAATATGTTTCAAGTTCAAGATAGAGAAAACTCCTATGAAGTGTAGCATTTATACAAATGTTGGTGGGTCAAAATTATCGATATTCCACACATAACCTTTGTAGTAGTGTTTTATTTCTTCCCAATAAACTAGAATGTTATTTTACATTTATCAGCCATTTCATCCGTACACACACACATACACACACACACACACACACACACACACACACACACACACACACATTGCACATTAACAGCAAATTGCGAAGTTTAAAATTAAAAGAGTTAATAAAATTCAGTTAAGACCATTACTGACCTAGCTTCTTGATGATTGTCCCTTAATTTCCACTTGAAGTCAGGATTATTGGGAAGTATTCCTATTAGCCTAGAGATGGAGGAATGTTGTGTTAATTACTGTTGCAGTTACTTCTTTTTAGTGGGACAAACACTTCACCAGAAGCAGCTTAAGGGAGGAAAGGGTTTATTTCAGGCTTAAAGAGTCCAGGGGAAGTTCCACCATGGTAGAAGAAACTGGCCCACATCCATATATCCATGATATATAGAGAGAAAAACCAAGACCAGACATCACTGGCGGCCAGAACTCAAACTTATTATTGACACACATAGTGGAGCTGGTCTCAAGATTTGCCCCCAGTGTTACCCTGTCCAGGGCTCTGCTTACTAGAGACTCAAGCAGAAAGCTTAATCTTAATCAACAATACCTGAGTCTATGGGGCCTTTGACACTCAAACCACCACATTCTGCCTCTGGCCCCCATAGAATCATGATCATCTCACAATGCAAAATGCATTCAGTCTAAATTCAAAAGTCCCCAGAGTCTTGTGTGTAACCTTGTTCCAAAGTCCAAAGTCTCATCTGAGATTCAAGATTGTCTCTTAACTGTGAACCTTGTAAAATCAAAACACAAGTTACCTACTTCCAACACGTAATGGCACAAAGTGAACATTTTCATTGTAATAAGGCATAACAAGGAGAGACTGGACCGATGTAAAATCAGTATCAAGGAAATAAATATCTGCAGTTCCAACTCCAATGTCTATAACAATGAATAAGTCTCTGGGTTTCCAATTATGGCCATCCAGCTGGGCTGCTCTCAGTCCTGGAAAACTCTCTTGCGGGGCCAGCACAGCTCTCCATGACTGCTATTTCACAGTTCTAGTATTTTCAAAACATCTGCAGGACTATACTCTAAACCATGGATATAAACCGTGGCTCATCTTCAAAGCTCCATGCAAGAGCCTTACTTGATTTTTAAAGTGATTTCAACCCTGCTTCTCATTGCTGCATCTCCATAGCTCCTAGAACTGGTTCTTCTTCATATAATGGCCTTACTGGGCCTTCACAGAGAATTTCAAACTGCCTCACATTGCCACATTTCAGCAGCTCCTGGAACCATACACACTTCATTACTCTCTTTCCCAAATTTTCCCTGCCTCCAAAGGGGAAGTACCACGTAGGCAGCATAGCCAATCTGTAAATCCATGGGGGCAATAAAGCTTGACCTTGAAGAGCAGTACAGGGATTCATCAGTCTTCCTTCAAGCCACTTCCTTTCAACAGAATTCTTACTAGTTGAGTAGGTTTCAATCTCAGGCATCTCTTCAATTGTCTCAATACAAAAATGTTTGCCCATCCCTAATGGTACTAATCTGAAAAATTGCATCTTAAGTTATTTAAATCCAATCTCTATAACTTCAAACTTGCTTGAATTTTTTTCCTGTGGTAAACCGTACATCTTTGTGTTCTATATTTTTACCAAACACACTAATCCATTGCTTTTAAACTCAATATTGATCAAATTCTCAGAACATGGGCAGAAGAACACAAGAGTCCTTCTGTGAGTACCCAATTCTAACAAAGTTCTCTCCTTTTCCTTTAATAGTTCATAATTCAAGCCTTCACAGCCTATAATTTTTCCATATTTAGCATTCTCAAACTAGAATGGACTAGAATAGTCAATCAAACTCTGTTTGAAACACTGCAAGATTTCTCCAGTCCAAAGTACCAAATCCTTCAACCATCATGTTCCAAAGACCAAAACCCACATGGTCAGATTCAAGGCAACAACGACCCCACTTCTCAGTATCAATTGTCTGTTACAGTTGCCTTCTCATGGTTTGGACAAAAAGCCAACCAGAAGCAGCTTATAGGAGGAAAGGGATCATGACAGACTTACAGATTCTAGTGAAAGTTCCATCATGGCAGAAGAAGCTGGCTCACTTCCAAAAATCTGTAGCAGAGAGAGAGAGAGAAACCAATACCAAAAAAACACAACACAATAAGCAACAACACAAGTAAAGCTGGAGTCAAGATCTGCCCCTGGTGACATTCCTCCAGCAGGACTCTCTCTGCTTACTATATACTCTAGCAGGAAGGCAACTTAACTTGAATTAAATATACTTAAGTCTAGGGGGCCATCTATATTCACACCACAACAGTTAAGATTTCAAGTAGACTAAGAGATATGGTAAACTTTATTTCTACACCATAGCACATATATTTTTATGTGAGATTACACATTCTCATAGCCAGAGACTTTATTTTTATTGTGTTTTGACATCTTTCTATACTCCATGGGCCAAAACAATCTATGGCTCAAGTTCACTTGATAAATATTCAATGAAGGAACAAAATTAGATTTTATGTTAGGTGATTGATTAATCGAATAATTAGTTTTTGAGAAAGAATCCAACTCTGTAGCCAAGGCCAGCCAGGAACTCATTATGTATCTCAAGATGGCCTTTAACGTGCATCAATTTTTCTGTCAGACTCTGGAGTGCTGGGATTACAGGTGTGAGGCATTTTGCTGATCTGATTTGAAATTTAAATAAAATACTCTTGCATTAGTTTTCAATGGTTGATTTTGTTTGTTCCAGTTGAGGGCAGTAAAAGACCTTTAGCTGAAAGAAGGAAAGGGCAGTGTTCAAACACTTAATTTTTGTTTTCATACAAGAAAAAAAAATGGCACCCTGTTTAGCAGAGGATACAAAAGGAATGAACAAAGAGGAAGAAGTTTATAAAACTGGAAACTTATTTGGGAATCTTAATAAATAACATTGCACCTATGTGTTGTCATTCAATTTGTTGTCTTATTTTCATCTATGACATGTTTTAGCATAAAATGCAGCTCACTTGTGTAATTTGGTGCCTTAATAGAAATGTTTATATCCTACCTCAGGCCTTCTACAGTGCACTCATAGAAAAATATAAATAAATTCTTTGTTCAGGAATAGGTGAGACCTCAATAATGCTATTTAGTTGAAATCTGTCACATAAGGCAAAGGATACCACAGCTGTGTTTTGTCATGACAGCTTTTAAATGAAAAACGTTATATTAAACCTTGAGAATGCCAACCAGAACTATAACAGGTAGGACACTGAAGAAGGAACAGTGAGGAATCTTAAAGATAAAACACTCTACTGAAACAGCATAGAAAGTTCATTATCCTGGCTTTTAATTGCTGACAGATAAATGTGTTTTGTTTCTTTGTACAAGAAGTCAGTTGTCTTGACTTTGTGTGTTCACTACTGAAATCATAGCAATACTATTTTAAGAAGAAGATGTTATAATTTAATACCTTACAACTAGTAAGTGACTAAAACCCATGAAACTGGAATTCCGAGATGAGACCTTGATATTGTTATGTTGCTTAAATCCTTCTCTAGTTGTAGATATAAAAAGGCAGTAGACAGATTAGAATAAAGGCAAAGTATTTAGAAAACTACTTATCCAAAAATAGAATAGAAAGTCCAAAGCTTTACAATCTTTTAGACATTCTCTACTGTATGAATTGCTTGTCTTATTGCTATGACAAAATACCAGAGAAGAAGCAACTTAAGAAAACAGAGGGTTATTTTGTATTCTTGTTTGAAAGAATGTGGTACATCGTGATGAGAAAGGTTTGGTGACAAGAGTGGAAAGCAGCCAGTCACATTGTGTCTCCAATCAGGAACCAGAGAGGACAGAGAATGAGAGAGATCACACTATAAAACCTCAAGGTGCACCCCCAGGAACCAACTTCCTCCAGTGAGGTTCCATATTATTTAATTTTTTTTGCAAACAGAGAGATATAGAGATAAAAGAGATAGGCAGAGAGTACAGAATGCACCTGGGCCTCCAGCCACTACACATGAATTCCAGATGCATGAAACTCTTTTGTGCATCTGTCTTTTTATGATGGAGTAGTTAGCTTTTCCTTTCTGCAACAAACATTCAACCAGAAGGAGCTTGTATGAGAAAAGGGATTTGGCTTATAGACTCAAGGGGAAATTTCATGATGGCAGCAGAAAATGTGACAAAAGCAGAGGACGAACATCACCTCCTGGCCTACAGCAGGTGGACAACAGCAGCAGGAGAGTGTGCCAAACACTGAAAAGGGGGAAGCTGGCTATAACACCTGTAGGTCCGTGATCAACAAAACATCTCCAAAAAGGTTATAATTCCCAAATTGCCATCAGCTGGGGATCAAGAATTCAGAGCACATAAGCTTATGGGGACACCTGAATAAAACTACCACATTCCACCCCTGCCCCCCTTTAATGGTTAACCATGATGTAAAATGCAATATTTAAAAGTCCCTAGAGCTGTTTTTTTTCAAAACTAATTTTGTTCAAACATTCCTATAGTCCAACATCTTTTAACTGAGCCGTAATACAAAAAACATAAACAAATAAAACCTTAATGGCACAAAATAAACATTTACACTGCAAAAGATGGCATTGGGCATAGTAAAGACATATAGAACCAATACAAAATTTAAAACAAACAGGGCAATATCAAACTCTGTAGCTGCAAGTCCAACAACTCTAACCAGTGACAATTCTCTAGTCTCTGGTGTTCCAATTCCACCCCTTCAGCTTGGCTACTCACAGTCCCAAAAAACTTCATCCAGTGCTAGCAGCTCTCCTTGGTAGCCAATCCCATAGACCTGGACTCTCCATTGGGTGTCTCATGAAATCCATAGTTCATCCTCATGGCTCCATTGGGCCTCCACACATGCAACAAGCAATTGCCTACAGTTCTAACAAGCCTGCTTCACACTGCCCATGGCCATTTCCAAAAAAAAAAAAAAAAAAAAAACTCCAATGACCCTCTCTTTCCTGCATTTGTTATACTCCATAAGACCAGGTGGGCTACCAACTTGTTAATCTGGGAGGGGGGGGCGCTGATGGAGAGGAATATAGCTGAATTTGAATAGTAAGAAAACAACATTCAGGCCCCTACTTCAAAAGAACTCACATTCTTTCTGCTGTCCCAGTGCAGAACAACTGTTCCAATCTCAATGGTTGTCATCTCTCAAACAATTGCAGCTAAACATACAGCAGTTTTAGCACAAAGATTTCATATCTTTCTATGCCATCTCCATCTACTCACACTAGTCCATTTCTATGCAAAGCAACCATGAACAAGTTATAAAGACACAGACAGCACACATCAAGACTCTCAAAAAAAAAAAAAAAAAAAACTACTTCTAGCCCAGTTCCTACAAAGTTCTTCCTTACTCTCACCAACCAAACCTCACAGTTCATAGTTCGTGCTATATTTGGGTCTTTCAACTCTAACCAGAATGGTCCATCAAGCTGTATCTACACTACTACAAGGCATCTCTTAGGACAAGGTTTCAAATCCTTCCACATTCCTTTTGCAAATAAGTTCCAAAAGGCCAAATCTACAGATTTAGGTGTCTAGCAGCAATGACTCCACTTCTAGAACTAATTTACTATTGCAGTTAGCTTTTCTTTGCTGTAATAAACCCTAAGCAGCTTGAAGGGGAAAAGGGTTTATTTTGACTTACCAATTCAAGGGGACTTTCCATGATGGCAGGGGAAACTGTGGCCTGAGCAGAGGCTGGACATCATTTCCTGGCCAATATGAGGTGGACCAAAGCAACAGAAGAATATGCCAAACACTGTCATGGGGAAGCTGGCTATGATACCCATAAACAGGCCTGAAATAAACTAGGTTCTAATTCCCAAATTACCACCAGCTGGGGATCAAGCATTCAGAACATGTAAGTTTGTGGGACACCTGAATCAAACCATCACACATGCATACTGAGGAATCGAACCGAGGTTGTTAGGGTTTGTAGCACACACCTTAACCACTGAGCAATCTCTTCAGCCTCAAGTTTCCATACAATGAAGTTTTCATAACCTTGTTGTGGCAGTTTGAAGGAATGTCCCCCAATAGATTCATGAGTTATTAAAGCTTTTCTCCAGCTGCCTGGCTGGAGGGTGTGTCACCTTGGCCAGATCCTAGGGTCCAGCCCTAAGATGTTTCTGGAGTGGGTCTAGAATACATCTATACATATGCCAAGAACAGTCTGAGCTCAAGTCTGGAGTTCTTGCTGCTTGTCAGTTTGAATTTTGACTGTGCTTGCTTGAGGTGCTGGTGATGCGTTCCTCCCTCTGCTTGGATTGGTGAAAGGGGTCAGCCTCTTTTGCCATCCTGGATCTTCCCCTGGATCTGTTACTTCATTAAATACTTTCTTCCCCAAACTGTGCCTGGTTTGGAGATTTATCCCAGGGGTGTGTGGCTGACTATGATACTTGTGTAACAGTGACACCAGGTTGAGACCAATTATTCAAATACATGAGATAATGGAGGTCATTTCAACCTATAACATGTAACATTTGCTTATTTCTCATGGAATTCGTGGAAAAGTCCATGAGATGTAATTGGTATCACATTTGGGAACTATAAGTCACTGTAGTATAGCCATTCACAAGAAACACCAGACTTCTCTGCAGACTTTTCAGGGCAGATTACCAATGGCTTCAACCTATTGACCTCAGGTGGTACAATTTTCAGCTGTCCAGTGGTCTCCTCTCAGGGTCAGCTCTTCACTGTGGCCCAGTGGCTTTCTCATTCTGTAGCAGTTTCCTCTTACATATACATTGTTTTGTTCCTTTCACCTAGGTTTCCTCCCATGGAGACATTTTACCCAACAAAACGTCTACACATTGAATGTTACCTTAGGATATGCTTCACAGAGGAGGCAAACTAGTAGAATTATTGAAGAACTATATTCTAGACTGCATAATTGGTGCTCAGAAGATTCTAACATTAGTATTGCCAAATGTGTTAATAAACTGGATGTATACAATTTACTATTTACATTCTTTTCAACCAATAACATGTATGTGTAGAAAAGTAAAGTCAAAGAGAGAATTGCCAAGAATTCCATGATAATATGCTTTCTTGTGGTATTTTAAAGCATTTTTAAAAAATATTTTAGTTATTAATTTTTCAAGCAGAGAGAGAGAGAAAGAGAGAGAGAGAGAGAGAGAGAGAGAGAGAGAGAGAGAGAGAGAGAGAGAGAGAGTATCCCTGGGCCACCACCTCGTGGCTCTGGCTTATGTGGGTACTGGGGAATTCAACTGGGGCCTTAGGCACTGGAGGCAAGTGCCTTAACCACTGAACCATCTCTCCAGCCCTAAAGCATTTAAACTGCTCCTGTCATGAGTTATTTTCAGTAAATGTTATGACTTTGCTGGTGCCTAAATACATACAGAAAATTTCTTACATAGTTTAATGTGTAATTCTAGGATATAAATTGAGGACACAGAAGTATATGTGATAAAAGATGTCAGTGTATCAGGAGTTACTCATTTTTGTACAGACCAGTTCCATCTGATCTTGAAGTTATGCTGGTGATATTCTGTGGTCCTTCTTACAAAGAAATGTTAGAAATGCATTAAGTCCAGTTTCTACCACAGGGAAGTTTTAACAGTAGATACATGATGAAGGTCAATCCTATTGAACATGAGACTAATTAATTGCTCACCTTTGGTAAATGCCTCTTCAGGATGTATAGTTTACTTGGCTCTACTGCTCTCTACAGACTTTTAAAATAACTATAAAAACAGAATTACATACAGCAAAGGTGGGTTTAACTGCAGAGTCTAAATCGATCTTGAACCACAGTTTCTCCTTGGATATGGTATAATGATGGGCAATTATGCACACCAGATATCCATTCTTGCTGACCTCTGAGTGAGAGAATGGATGCCCATCTGACTCAAGTTGTTTATCAGATTTTCCTGGAAGTCAGTGTTACACTGTGGTGAATGTTAATGAATATTGATAGAGTCTATGAGTAATCAAGATACTTATTTTTCCCCTGCCTGAAAATTCTTATTTTGGAACCTCATTAGTAGAGTTAAAGTTTGTGCACGTGTGCACACTAACACACACACATACACACACACATATACACTCAAAAATAGTAGACAAATAACATAAGGGATTGTTTTACCCTCAGGTTGTCGACATTATTGAATATTTCTCACCCAGTTAACCATTGCCAAGGCTAGTGCAATATTGGAAACTCTAAATTGCTCAGCATCAAAATAAATAAATAAATAAATAAATAAATAAATAAATAACAATTCACTGCTTATTTTTTTTAATAGAGAGCCAAGATCCAATTCTCTGTCACTTTTGCCAATTGAGTAATGTATTCCTTGAGCCCTGGAGACAATTTAATAGGATTTGACTTGTTTTATTCTCTCCTCTCAATATCACTGAGACTGTGTTTCAATCTGTCAGGCCCTGTATCACTTTCATACAACATTCTTTTACTGCTTGTATCTTGAATTTGACACCTGTTCTCTAGGGATCTCAGTGAAACTGCCAGAAGTCATTTTGCTTGTCACCTTTAACAACCATCAGAAAGATGGAACTATATCTGTCCATGATGGGTTTGAGTTCTCACCTGACATAGCACAAGCTATTGAAAGATAC
>PVHP010015568.1:0-37240 GCA_004024765.1 Zapus hudsonius
TTTTTTTTTTTTTAATCTGAATTGTCCCTTGAAATAAATGTGTCCGGACAATAAGTGTTGACCAGAACGTGTTAGCTGAGCAGTTGGAGTTTGCTATAAAATTAAAGGTAAGTTCTAATGTGCAATAGGGAAACACGATCCTGTGACGGGCTCGGTAGGTAACGACACGGTCATTGACAAAGCTTGGTGCTCAGAGAGAGTTCAGGCTGCAACTTTGACATTTTATTCCTTTGTCTCATGTGTTTAGTTTTTGAATTTCTTGAAGACCATTAGAGGAAGTAAATTAATATCCTTAAACATCCACTGGCTCAATGCAAGAGCCGTTTAAGTTCCAGTAATGTCTTTGGCTCAAACAATACAAATAAAAGAAAGGCTAACCCTCTCACCTAGTGACAATGACTACGTGTGTCACCTGTAAGGGACACTTGGAAATAGAAAAATGGGAATAATTCTAAATCCTGAAGGTTTGTGAGGCAAGGGAGATCTAGTTGAATGTGTGAGGGATATAAGCCTAAGAAAAATATGTTATTATGGGCACTACCAATGCCAAAGGGGAGGCAATCCTAGATTTCAAACATTTATTTCAGAAGTAGTTCAAACAGCTCAAACATAAGGAAAATCGCCTTGAGGCCGGTTCCTCAGCTGTCCGCACCCTGGGTCTCTAATCCTCTTATGATGTCACAGTTTGTATTGATCAGGGTTAGTCATTTTACTAGTGAAACCGTTACATATTCCACGGGGAATCATGACATAAGTAATTATCACTTCTCCTCTTCAAAGCTCTTAGCAGTTAATTAATATAAACAACCCCTTTAGGAGACAAATTAAGCACACTATAACAGCTCCTATTCTACCAATTGAAAGGCAGAGAGAGGGAAAGAAACAAACTCATTGGTCCAATATTGGAAGCTGAGGGTGCTCAGTGATCTCGGATTTTAATCAGACATTTACTTCTCAGACAGAGCCATCCAGCCACTAGGATGAAAACGTATCTGGAACCTACACTGAGTATAGCAACTTGACTCTCTCAGGTGTCAGCAGAGCTGATCATGAGGAAGTTAAAATAGTCCCATCTCCAAATCTGGTCTCCAGATAAAACTCTATGTGTTTACCTGACCCCTTCAAAGTTATCCCACCTCTCTACTGCCCGATTTATAGGATAACTGACCATCTCATCATGGTCTCAAAAGCCCATGGACCACTGTTCCACCCACCACCTGCCAGGAATAAAGGATGGTTCACTTGATCTACCCAGAGCCACTGGCATAGTTTAGCATTTAGATCAAATCAATGTGTGACTATTAATAAAAAATCTAATTCATTCGATAGACTTGATATACGATTTACTGGCACGTGTAGTAGCTCTCTTCTCATGGCTGGGACCAAACACCCAACAGGAAGCAGCATACAGAAGGAAAGGTTTATTACTGGTTTCCAATGGAAGATTCATCATGGTGGGGAAACCTAAGAGCAGGAAGCTGGCTCATACTGTCACATGTGAGGAGTTAACAGCATACTCCAGCCAAGAAGGGCTGGAGTATAAAATCCCAAGGTCTGCTTCAAGTGAGAAACCTCCTCCAGCAAGGTGTCACCTCCCAGCTGGGATACGAAGCGTCATCTCACGCACATGAGACCATGAGGAACATGTGACATTCAAGCCACAGCACAGTATGGACTAGGAAACGGGACCTGTAACCTGCATCTTCATTTTCTCATTGTGTGCGCCTACATGAAATTCAAACCCGCTACTTTCAGATTCCCCTCTGGTAAGAAAATCTCAAACTATTTCAAACCATCTATGATTACATATGGAAAGGAATCCCTATGGAAATTTTGTCAAGATAACAAAAACCTTATACTGGATATGGTGACACCACCAGCCTTTTAACCTCAGCACTAGGGAAGCAGAGGCAGGAAGATCAGGGGTTCAAGGCCAGCCTGGGCTATGTAACTAGACCCCAGGCATGTTTCAAAATGAGAGAGAGAGAGAGAACCGAGCTTTGGACATGAGGGGAAGATACCCGTCAGAGTCCCTGGGTATCGTTCACTCATGGAAGTTCTCGCTCTTTCAATCCCTGCCATCATTGAACTGTGGGAACCCCCACTTGGAGCTGAGTTCAATTCATTGTTTAGCTAGAATCTTGGTGCTTACTCCCTCTTTGCTTTGGAAAAGAAGAAAATAGGCAATGGGGATTTCATTTAAAAATTTAAAAGGACAATGGAAACATATCACCACATAAATAATATATATCTCACTTCATTAATACCTAAAGTCCTGAAACAAAATGCTTAAGAAATAAATCATCAGGCCAGGAGATGGCTCAGAGGTTAAGGTGCCTGCCTGTAGTGCCTATGGACCTGAGTTTGATTCCCCAGTCCCCATGTAAGCCAGATGCACAGAGTGGTGCAAGCATCTGGAGTTAGTTTGCAGTTGCTGGAGGCCCTGGCACACTCATCTCTCTCTCTCTCTCTCTCTCTCTCTCTCTCTCTCTCTCTCTCTCTCTCTCTCTCTCTCTCTCTCTCTCTCTCCTTACAAATAAGAAATAAGATACTAAAAGAAATCATCTTAAAATTCATTCTAAGGAAATCAGGTGAAAGGTCATAGGAATTCTCTGAACAGTCTTGGTCACATTTCCATGAAACCAAAATTATCCCAATATAACATTTACTTTTCATGTTGCCACAGTAACATACCTGACAAAAGCAATTGAAGCAAGAAGGGTTCATTTTGGCTCCTGGTTTGAAGCTACTATCTTTCTGGGCAAGGAAGGCCTGGCAGCAGGGCCATGAAGCAGCTGGTCACATTTAATCTCAGTCAAGCTATAGAATATGGATGCTGGGGCTCAGCCAGCTTCTCCTTCCATTGAGCCCAGGACCCCAGCCCATGGCGTGGTGCTGTGCAAGTCAGTGTGGGTCTTCCCTCCTCAGTTAACCTAATCTAGAAACTCCCTCACAGACATCCTGGAGATGTGTTTCTAATGTGTCCCGAAATCCCATTATGACAAGATTATCCATCACAGTTTTTAAGGCAATGTAAAACTGAGTACAGAAGACTCAAAATAAGTCCCCCCCCCTAATATCTGTGATGTTGCTTTCCTTGGAGAAGGAGGGAGGAAGAGTGTAATTCAATTCATCACACAAAGGGATCACAGCAATAAGCAACCAGATGCCCCTGGCCTTTGTGCTGGTGGGTCCAGCTGCCCAGAGTCTCACAGAGGGCATTTGGGGATGCTGGAACAGGAAGGATGGCATGGGCCAGTCAAATGCAGTCAGGCATTCTCAGGTGAGGCCACAGAGGCATGGTGCACATACAGAGGGTGCTGTGCAGACCAGAAGAGCTACTGAAAGCTGCTGCCAAAGGAAAGTGTCCACCCAGGGAGCACCGGAAACCCCAAGAGGACTGAGGAAACAGAGGTCCAGATCCCCTACAAGGTCCAGTGGAAAGTGAGCGGCTCTGTGGTTGCATCTATTTCTACCCAATAATGCTTATTCACACGTTCAGTCTCCAGAAGATGACCGAAACCTTCTGTCTTAAGCCACCGATTATCAGGCAACTTGTTAACAGAAGCATCCAATACAATTAGGCCAAGAATATTTTAAGAATTAACCACGGAACTGGAGAGATGGCTCAGTGGGCACAGGACCTGAATTTGGATCCCCAGCACCCATGTAAAAGCTGGGTTTGGTATTACACAGCTGCAACCCCAATTCAGGGGAGGCAGAGACAGGACAGTTCCTGAGGCTCGCTGGTTGACTATTCTGACTCAGTGAGTTCGTGGATCAGTGAAAGACCTTGACTCAAAGATTAAGGCAGATAGTGGAGACCCTGCATGCCCAGACTCTCTCCCCCTCCCCTGCTTCTTTCTTTCTCTCTCTCACACACACTCTCATAAATAAATAACTTTTTTCTTAAATAAAAACAGGTAGACATATAACCACATTGGCCTGGTGACCACAGGATCTTGCTGAGGGGCCAGAGGAAAGGAGCCCTGCCTTCACGGCTCATCTACCAACTGAATTCTCCAATCCTCAGTTTCATCACCTTGGACATAAAAAGATAAGGAAAAGAGGTCATTTTTTTTCTTTTTTTTTTTATTGTCCATAATGAGTTAAATATTTAGTGGGCAAACAGTGAGTCGTTATCCCCAATTCCCCGCTGCCCTCCCCTCCCCACTCCGCTGGATAACCTCCTCCATGGGTCGTCTGGATCAGTCCTTGTTTTACTAAAAATAGAATCTAGGTAATCCAGAATTGTGTCTATTTGTTAACCTACACTGATCTCACTCTCCGATGGAGATTGTGTTTGTATTTTTCAGGATGCAGCGAGAGAGCTGGGGCCCATCTAACCCTACCAACCGACCGTAGGCCGATAGCTGAGATTCTGGCAAGAGAGGAGCCACCAGAGTCATACCATGGAGGATCCATATGGAACCCCACAGAGAATGACAGGATGAGCAAGGGACCCACAGCCACAGCCATTCAATCAACACAGGATAAGCCAGTGAGACAGAAACCAATGATTTTCGACACAAAGACACCTAAGCTCACAACCTTAAAGAGGTCATTTTTAAATCCAAAAGATTTTTGAGGAGAAAGGAGTTTAAGGAAACCCAGTGTAGAAAAACACATGAGGCTCTGGCCTTGCACCTGAGGCTGAGGCAGTCTGGGGTATCTGCTCCACCCCCTCAAGCCCGCCAAAACTGCAGACCTGCCTATCTTGGTTATCCTGTAATTCCCTTGCTGCTCTGACTTGCCCAAGAAGGAGGTTATGGGAACTGTTTTCCATGCCAGGGAGAACAAGCTGAGTCATGGTAGTGGTCCTTTGTATGGAGATTTAGCAATCAGCACGTTAATAAAGTCTCAAAGATTCCTATCAGTTTGGAAGGCAAAATTCACACAAAACAATTAATTAAGAGCATTAAAACAAATGCATTGCTGTAGATGGAATTGGATCTGGGAGAGAAAATGGGTTAAAAAAATTTTTTTAAGGAATGCTCTAATTGAAAACTGCCAGCAGCCAAAGAAGACACCGTGTAGTTAAAACAGTATCTTATCAGAAAATTAGCAGAATGTAATTTTTATTGGGTTTTACAGATGTTATTTTTAACCACATCAAAAATCCCACCTCATGGCTATTGGCACAAATTGTCATAATTACTGTAATTTGAAGTCTGAGCAATGGAATGGTGGAGATAGTTATCTCCTCCTGGGCAAAGTCTGCATTAGTGAATAGCCAGGAGAAGGAGCCCATGTTTTGTACTTGGTCTGGACTTCATTTGTGTCTTTTATCCAATCTCATTCTTACGAATATTGAAGAATAATTTCTTCCCCACCTGAAACACTGGAGAAAATCAGGAGGTTAATATTAAGAGTGCTGAGGTCACCTTTAATTAACATAGCAATCACCTCACCTCCAATCCGTGAGTGCGGTGTTGTTCTATTTTTACACTATCGTATTTAATGCATATACTAAACTCTGAGTATAATGTATGCAACTACCTTCATAAGCATGGCTGATGGTGCTAAGCTAAGAAAAAAGGAGCTTTTTAATATCCCTGACATCCAATTTCACATATTTCCATTGCTACTTCTGGAGAAAAATACATGGCTAAATGTGTCCAAAGTACATGTAACTAACTTATCAATCAGAAAATAACATCAAGAAGAGCCTGGGAGGATGCTCTGGAATCAGATTGACATAATACCAAATAACAAAAACAATGACAATAGTGTTAAAATGTAGATTTGAGGCAAAATTGGTGGAGATGTGGGGGGGGAGGGGACTTAGCTCAGCCAATGCAGAGAGGGAGCTTGCAGGAAGAGAAAAAACAGAGCCGACATCAAAAGCACATCCAAACAACAACAACAAAAACTAATGGACTCTTGATTTTAATGATCATGCAAAGCTGAGTCACACCATTTTCAAAATGGTCTCCTTCAAAGTCTCAGCTGCAGTTTAACTGAAGCATTGTCTGAAGACAGGTACTTATTTCAGATCTTCAACAGATATTTTGTGCTGGGACCCTATAGTCCTTGAGAGGATAGTCATGAAATGAGTGTGTTTCCAGAAGAACTCGGACAGGGTTTCATGGGGAATAAATGTAAAAAAGTATGTAATATAATTCTAGGTAGCATACATGTCTTGAAGAAAAATTCAGCAGGGGATATGGATGTAGCTCAGTGAGTACAATGCTTGCCTAGCATGATGAAAAACCGAGTTCCAACATAAACTAGATGTGGTGGTACATACCTGTAATACCAGCACTTGGGTGGTATGCACAGATGGATCAGAAATTCAAGGTCATCTTTGGCTACATAGGCAATTTGAGGCCAGCCTGACCTATTAGAGACCTGTAAGAAGAAGAAGAAAAGAAAAGAAGGAAGGAAGGAAAGAAAGAAAGAGAGAGAGAGAAAGAAAGAAAGGAAAAGAAAAGAAAAGAAAAGAAAAGAAAAGAAAAGAAAAGAAAAGAAAAGAAAAGAAAAGAAAAGAAAAGAAAAGAAAAGAAGGGAGGGAGGGAGGAAGGAAGTTTAGCAGGGTCAAGAGTAGGGAGTGTTAGGATGGCAATTTCTAGAGGAAAGTCTTGAATAAGGTGTTATGTCAACAGAGGTGTGAAAGAAGCACTGGGTCATTCCAGGCAGAAGAATAAGCAAGTACAAGGACCAGAGGTAGTGAGAGTCTGGGGACTAAGTGAGCAAAGACAGAGAGGCAGGAGACAAGGGGTGAGCTGGGCAGGTGACATCATGTAGATCTTGTGTGGAGCACAGTAGGAAAGATGGGTTTTGTTCTAAGTATGTATAGCTGGCAGCTCTGAGCCATAGAGCAAGATGATCTCACATTATACAATGCTAGCCCTTCTGTTGGGTGGAGTGAGAAATGGTGTTGTAGTTCCCTTTGCATGGCTGGGACAAAACACCTGACCAAAAGCATCTGATGGGAGGAAAAGGTTGATTTTGGCTTATAGTCTAGAGGGAAAGCTTCAAGATGGCAGGAGAAAGCATGGCACTAGCAGAGGTCGGACATCACTTCTGCCACAGCAGGTAGAAGATAAAAGCAATAATGAGCTGAGTTTTGGCAATGGGGGGCTGGCTAGAATACCCCTAATCACAACCCCAGCAACACACCTCCTCCAGCAAGGCTCCACCTCCCAAATTGCCACCAACTTCACACCAAGCATTCAAAACACATGAGTTTATTGGGAACATCTGATTTAAACCACTATAGGCAGTGACGAGGGCATCACAGGAACTTGGACAAGGGGTGAAGCTCTCTGAGCTCATGTTGGGTGCTATACCATCAAGACTTGCTGATGGGCCAGATAGATGGGGTGATCGAGAAGAACCAAAAATGATTCCCAGGTTCCTGCTGAGAAGTGGGTGAACATAATGCTGCTTGTTCAGATCTGGGGGACTGGATGGCTCATGTGTTTGGGATACTGGGGTGGAAATCCAGACATTTCAGACCTCATGAGCTTTGCTCACCTTGGAGGATGAGATGTCATTCAATAAAGATAATAGGTAATTGAATGTATGAGTCTGAATTTGGGGAGAGAGCAATGAGAAATACACATTTGGATGCCATGAGTTTACAGGTGTCATTTAAAACCTGAGGCAGGAACTGGAGAGAGGCCTCAGCACTTACTTAAGGTGTTTGCATGTAAAGCCTAAAGACCCTGGTTCAATCTCCAGTAAAAGCCAGATGCACAAATTGGTACATGCATCTGGAATTCCTTTGCAGTGGCTGGAGGCTGTGATGGGCTCTCTCTCTCTCTGTCTCTCGGTCTCTGTCTCTGTCTCTGTCTCTGTCTCTCTCTCTCTCTCTCTCTGAAAATAAATAAATACATATTAAAAAAAACAGCCCTGAGGCAGGATGGTTGATGTTCACTTGAGCCTTGGGTTGTAAAACAGTGTGAAGAGCAAAAATGATATGATTTAAAGGTGGGAAATTGTGCCACTTGGTAACAATTCATTTTGTGAACCACTACACTTTCCCATACTGAAGCATTATTCTATATAAATCAATTCTGGCCCTTTTATTGTAATGGCAAAGTTTAGAATATTAAATCAACTTTGAAAATTAAATAGGCTGGAGAGATTGCTCAGTGGTTAAAGGTGCTGACTTGAAAATTAATCAAATTTCTTAATGGTGCTGACTTGAAAATTAATCAAATTTCTATCTATAGTAAGCAGGTTTCCATAAATTCAACATAGTTTTAATTTAACACAGAATAGAATAAAATGCTCCCAGCTTTAAAAAAAATCATAGATACTATGAAAACAAGTTAGCCCATAGTTTTACTCTGTGTTAGATTCTAGTTAAGCCATCCTTAAAAAAAAAAAAAAAAGGTAAGCTTTATGTTTTCAGTTTAATTCCTAGAAATTATAAGCAAAAAAAAAATCAAGAGAAATCTAAACTTTCTCAAATCTCAGCACATTCCACCTTTCATTCTTAATGATGAGCTCTCTTGGCACCATCAGTTGAAGAAAATTGCCCAGTTACCCCATTTTCCTTTCTTTTTGAAAAAAGTTTGGTTCGCATGTACTCAGAAACAAAATAACACGCAGGAACTTTGGAGCAAAATACAAACAATGAATTACACAGTGCTACTGAATGCCTACAAACATTGTGAAATATTGTTAGCCCCTTTCCTTATTAAGATAGTCTCAGAACAAAGCAAAGGAACACGAAAATTTGCTTACGGAAGAAATACAATAACTCGGAAGAACAATTACAATCACTTCCCTGAGCAAAAGCAACTATGAATGACACATGTAAATGTATATTCATTTAATAGTGCTGATAATTAGCGTGAGCACTAAATTAGAATTGCCTTTATCAGTCAGAGTTGTAAGGCTCCGCAGCCGCCTGCAGATGACGGGAAGAGCTGATACCTGGGCAAGGAGAATGCCAGCCTGCTGATAACAAGGCTGGTGCAGACTTTTAATTCCATAAATAAATAGGGTGTTCTCAAGCATCAGACTTCATCAAAATTTAGTGGAATTAATTAGTAAACACACCCGGCATGTTGGTCGGCACCCTTTCCTTCTCTGCAGGAGCACCCTTCCCTGTGTTCACTTGCCTCTGGTGGCTGGAGGGTGATCCAGATTCCAACACTTGAGTGGATTCTACAAAATACACATGGAAGGGTTTGGGGGGGGGGAGATTTTGTAGCTTGTCACTAGGTGAGGTGAATTGTCTGATATCAGATATCATGAGAAAAAAAAGCAAGGTTTCTTCTTTTGGAGTAGGAAAAGGTTTGTTGACACTCCCAACAATGTGAATTCATAAACTCTTTGACATGAACTGAACTAAGACTGACACGTGGGAAATATCAAGATGGGGCGCGGGTGGAACTCAGAGGAGAGTCTTGATGACAGGGGAAGAAAGGAAATAAATTACAAAAAAAAATGATGCACACATGCAGCCTGGTGTGACATGGTGGCTCACACCTTAAATCCCAGTAGAAGTGGAGGGTAGGTGTGAGTTCAAGGCCAGTCTGGGACTACAGAGTGAATTCCAGGTCAGCCTGGGATAGAGTGAGATAATGCAAAAAAATAAAGATGCACCATGTATTTTGAACAGCATAAACGGACAAGAAGGCCATGAGTGAATTGTATGGAGTATCCAGCTTGCATGTTCAGAAAGTAGTTGTTGAATGAAGCAAAGCCAACAAATATCATTTCTATGCAAACCTTAACTGAAGAGATAAGACTAAGTGTTCTCTGAACAGATACCATGTATTGTTTGATTGGAGGAAAATAGTGTTTGGTAAGCTTAAAAAAATTTATTGGTTTGGTTTTTGGAGGCAGGATCTAAGTCTCCCCCAGATTGGCCTTAAAATCCCAGTGATTTCAGCCTTCTGAGAGCTGGGATTAAAGAAAGGTTCGAGCCACCACTCCCAGCTAGGCTTTTCTTATTGATGATTTGAATACAAGTATATATTTTGATCAGAATCCCTTCTCACTGCTTCTCTTGTCCCCCTTCCACTGCACCCCTTCTTCTTTCCAACAATTTATTCCCTCTTCTACTTTGATGGCTCTTTTGCTCTCCTGAAAAACCGTTCATGTTGGAATGTTGATTGGCCCAATATTGTGTAGGCCTTGTGTAGGGAATGGCAGCTGCTGTGAGGTTATGAATGCAGTGATGGCTTCATGTCCAGAAGACATAAGCTTACAATTTTAAAAAGTATTTTATTTATTTATATATTTAAGAGAGAGTGGAAGAGACAGAGAGAGAGTGAGAGAATGGGCATACCAGAGTCTCCAGGCACTGCAAACAAACTCCAGACACATGCACCATCCTGTGCATCTGGCTTTACATGGGTACTGAGGAATAGAAATCTGGTCATTCTGCTTTGCAGGCAAATGCCTCAGCCAATAAGCCATCTATCTCTCCAGCCCAAGCTTACAATTTTAATATCACAAATAAGTTCAGGGCAATGCCACCCGCCTTGGGAAGCTGGGGCAGAAAGATTTTAACTTTGAGTCTAGTCAAGCCTGAACCCCAAGGGGAAATAATCTCTCTCTCTCTCTATCTATCTATCTATCTATCTATCTATCTATCTATCTATATATATATATATATATATATATATATATATATATATATATATAGTGTGTGTGTGTGTGTGTGTGTGTGTGAATTTACAAGCGCCTTTAACTGCTGAGCCATCTGCCCAACTCAAAATAACAATTGAAATTAAGGCTGGGGAGAGGCTCTCTCTCAGTAAAGCGCTTGCCACACACTGATGAGGACCTGAATTGGGATCCCCAGAACCCATGGGCACAGCACCATAGACTTGTAATCTAAGCCCCATGACTCAGTGCCTGCCACCGCCCCCATATTCTGCAGTTTTTCTGTCTAGCTCTAATGTCCCTTCTGCTGGCAAGAGTTGTTCATTCCCTGCCCCTCTCTCAGTCCTCCCTTGGCTCTAAGGATTTATCTCCAGTCTCCTCTCCTTGAGCTTTCCCTCTGGTCTCTCCACCACTCTCAAGACCTGAACAGGGTTTCTTTACTCTGGTTTCCTTTCTCCAGTGACTCATATCAGGGCTTATATGGCATTATTATTTCAACTCCCTACACAATGCCTGGTACAGAAGAGGCATTTAATAAATGTTCTGTAGACAAATTAGGAAGCCCTTCAAAAATCCATTGATATTGTTGCTATAAATTTTATCTTAGAAATGACTGGGCAGTGTAAAGAGAAGAATACCTAAAGAGAAGTCCTGAGTATTCGTCCTGGTTGTCAGGAACTCTGAATAACTTTTCTGGACACCTACTTTATCTGTAAAATCCATATACCTCCTGGCCCTCCTGTCTCACTGTAGAATCCAAAAGTCTCAAGAAAGCACAAGTGCTTTAAAAACTATAAAGTACCAGTCCTGGAACATTCTATCATTGTTTTATTACTCACTCTGTGACAATCCTTCTCTGCAGCCCCGGTGCCTCTTCACCCCCCTCCACCCTCCACTCAGCTCTCCCTCTACTTCTTCCCTCAACAGTCTTTTCCCAGGACATACGAGCCAGTGACCAGTGTGAATTAATGGCCAATGTCATGGACATTTTCTATTTCAACTTGGGTCTTTTTTTTTTTGGCCAGTCACCTCTGAGTAATTTCTTTTGCCCCAGTCCTGGGTCCTGGGCCCTGGGCTCTGGATGGAACTGGTTTTGCTTAGGGTTGAAGATACAGAGCTTGTGATTCTGCCTAAGCCAATGGACACCCTTCATTGTCCTTGACCAATAAGCATGGCCTATGGGTGTCCCTATGCCATTCAATGAGAGTGAAGCTTGGGACCTCTGATCAGAATTAAGTTTGAGACCTCCAATCAAAATGGAGCTCTGCAATGAATCCTGGAGAAAAGATGATCAGATTCATCCCCTGTGTGAACAGGCAAGGAGCGTCTTCTATAGAGAGCAGCCAGCAGTGATGTGTAAGGAAAACCTCCTGAGGCTGAAGCCAGCACTGTAGACGGCAGACAGAAACACGGTAGCGTCTCTCCTGGGGGCCACATTGGAGCTGTGCAGTCAGGCCGTGCTGGTTGTAGCTTCCTCTAGCATCAAACTCTGTCTGCACCCTGACACTGAATGTTGTGTCCCTGAGTTTCTTCTCTTGGAAAATGCATTCTATAAATTATTGTCTTCCATAGAATGATGCTTGAAAGAAATTAAAATTTAAATTCAGAATCAACTAATCCTTATGGATCAGTGAAATCACATTTACAAGACTAGTGTTGAGATTTATAAGTAAAGGGCTTTCTTAATTTAAAGAACTGTGCTTCAGTGAAATTATGAGTGACCTGGTTTCTGTATTGTAAGTAAAATTATCATTGATCAGGTTTCTCGCCTTCTCGCTCAGCTGCAGGTCTCCTGTGTTATGAAGTATATGCAAAAGGAAACAGTTTATTTGCTACAAAAGTAGTATCCAAGGTCCATGTGATTCAGGAAAACAACTTTAGAAACATCTCAATAAAAATTCGGCCTGACTTTTGTATCTAACTCTTTTGACAATGCCTCAGCTCTCTCCAGTTATGGTAAGACCCAAGTTAATTCAAGCTGGTTGCTTTCTTCAGAAGTAAGCAGTTAGATCAGGATATAAACCACAAAAATTCCTTAATGGCTAAGTCATCAAAGTAAGGTCTTATACTCTGGCTGGAAAAAGACAAAATCCACCCATAGAAGAAATACCTACAATCTTTTTTGGGGTTTTTTCCCCCTACATAACTTAAGGAAAATATCATTGCTAGCAAAGCAATCAAAAGAACAGAGAAGAGTCTCTCCTCAGACTTCTCTCTCTGGGTAGAATTAGATCACTAAGTTTTGTACACATAGTACTAAGATGGAGAGACTATGGAGGCTTTATGGATATCACTTTAATATGAATCTCCTATGTTTTAAAAATTGGTTTCAGATGCTTAGGATGTAGCTCTGGTATGTGCCTGTTAATATACATGAGGCTCTGGGTTCAACTCCCAGAACACGTCAGGAAGGGAGGGAGTGACATGAAAAGACAGAGAAAGAGAGAAAGAGAGGAAGAGAGAGAAGGAAAAGAAGAAGGAAAGGAAGGAAGGAAAAATAAAGAGAGAGAGAGAGAGAGAGAGAGAGAGAGAGTGAGTGTTGGCCTGAACCAAACCACACTGGAATTACCTCTGGAAAGATTGAGCCACTCCCCAGGAGTATTTCATGACAGTAACATATTAGCACTCACTTATTTTAGATGCAGAATGTATTCTGATTTCCATTCATGGAATCATCAGATGGTTGGCTACAGGCCGGTGCCACATACACCCTGGTATAGAACAGTCTGTCCAATCTCTAGCTCTCAGTTGGGTAAATCTTTTAGAGTCCCAATAAATAGCATGTGTTTAATGACTTCATGGTTCAGACAAAAGTGACCATCAACAGAATCAACTGATCATCAAATACATATTTAAAATGACAATACTAAAGGTCTATTTATGATTTCATATAGACCAGAAACTGTGCTAAGAATATATATTATATATGTATATGTGTTCATCCTCATGTGTGTGCATAACTGTATCCTGTTTGCTTGCAACCCTGCTACAATTAAGGAGTGGAATGGTAAAAGGACTTTCTGAATGTTAGGATTTGAATGAGAATAACCTTGCAGAGAGGTGTAATAAGGTTACCTCTCATAGAGCCAAAACACAGAATCCAGTTTCCTTTAGGCTTTTCTGTTTGTCTTGGCTTCTTCGTTTTCTTTTTCAAATGTGTACAGGGATGTGCCTGTCTGTGCATGAAGACGTTGGCATAGCAATTCAGAATTGGTATAGAATTTGAAATTAGCATAGAACTTCAAGAAAATCTCACGAAATTATTGATGGGGCTGGGACTTTCTGAAGATAAATCTTTTAGGATAAAACCTCCTTGTTGAGTACAGGACAATAAAAGCGACACAGAGAACATGGCTTCCCCCAACTGCTAGTGTGATGTCTGAATGGCCTGAGAGACTTATGGGAAACCCAGCATGATGAATAGCCACAGGAGTTCTAAGCCAAAGATGGGTGACTGAGTACAGTCTGTGATGCATTAATTCTGCACTGTGTGTAGACTCATTCAGCTTTCCATGTTGTCCAAGGATTTTTCAGAGACGGTCAGAAGGATGGCGGTGCTGGGAAAGCTCGCAAAGCCCTGGTTCTGACAGAGGCAGGAGGGGATGTTCTTCAGTACCTTTCGGCCCCTCCCCTGCCTCCTCCAACTTCTCAGGAATGCAGGGGGGCAGAGAACTGCTCCTCTGTGTGACCAACCATCACTCCTCTCGTTTGGTGGCTCTTTAAAAGACACACATCAACCACCTGGAGGTGGGGGGGAGACTTCCTCTGCTTCTGAGAGAATCTTCCCCTTCCTGTCACCTCTGTGACCACAAGCCCATCAATGTGACTCTCACAAAGGTGGTGACCCATTCGAGTACCAACTTCCAAGTATGATCAACTATATCTCAATGCCCTTCCTCTCAGGACACTTGGCATTTTGGTTGACAATTTAAACTGAAATATGAGGGATCTAGAGAGATTTCCCAGTGGTTAAAGGCACTTGCTTGCAAAACTTGATGACCCAGGTTGGATTTCCCAGTGCCCACGTAAAAGCCAAAAGCACAAAAAGTGGTGTGTGCCTCTGGAATTCATTTGTGGTGGCAAGAGAATGGTGTGTCCATTCACCCTCGTTTTCTCTCTCTCTCTCTCTCTCTCTCTCTCTCTCTCTCTCTCTCTCTCTCTCTCTCTCTCTCTCTCTTCTGCTTGCAAATAAATGAATGAAAATTTAGAAAAAACAAAAACTGAAATATGAATAGGAATCACCAGACATGAAATGCTTCGTTATCTGCTAAGAGAACCACCAGGAGATGTGCTTATTTTCTAACCATTTTTGGCCAAGTTAATGGAAAGAGGGAAAACTCCAAGGGAGCCATCACACTAATTGAAGCTGTTTCAGGACTGTAGTGTGGTGGAAATGTGGGGAGGTCTCAGAAACACCCCACAGAGGCTAAGGTGTCCATCTCTGACCTCTCCAAAAGGAGCAGAAGGGACAGTCCCTGAGGGGACTGGCCCTCTATCATCAGCCAGTGACCACTTGAGATTCTGCAGTGACCTAAATGGCTTAAAGGGGTGGAGTGTGGTCTAAGAAACTGATTTTCACCATGACATCCTAGGGTCTAGAAAGGAAAGATGATTTGTCCTAAGGTCCCTTCACTTAAAAAGGACAGGAGTGTCCTGACTTCATCTGTTACTTTTTCTTTGTGTGTAGGTGTGGGTGCGATGACACCTGTGTGCATCCATGTGGAGGACAAAGGACAGCCTTGGGTGTCATTCCTTAGGTGTCAACACCTTTTTTTGAGACAGGATCTCTCATTGGCCTGAGACTCTCCAACTAGCCAACAAACCCCAGAAATCCTGCTGTCTCTACCTCCCCTGCACTGGGATTACAAGTACCTGCCAGCGTGTCCAGCTTGTTTGGGTTCTGGGGATTGAGCCCAGGTCCTAAAGCTTGCAAGTCAAGCACTTCATCGACTGAGCTGTCTTCCCAACCATATCTATTACTTTTTCTGACTAGTAATGTGGGAAGTGGGTTTTGCTCTCGTTCTTAAAGCACTGTCAGCCACTGGAGGTCTCCGAATTGTAAATGCATTGATGGATCCCACGGTAGCCCTTCCACGGCTTGGTGGCATTATTAAAACTAATCAAAGGCAAATGCTCACAGACACAGGCTACCTCTAATATGTGCTTTGTCTAGGGAATGTACATGGAATCAGGAAACTTACTGGCTGGAAGAAAGAGTCTGCCTTCTCATGTGCACTGGCATTTTGAGGGATGAGTGGATCACAGTGACAGTAATCACAACAAAACCTGGTGAAAAAAAAAATGGCTTCTGGGATTCTCATTCCTAAAATGTGTTTTTAAAGTAGTACAGTCCTTGACAAACCTTAACTGCACTTTTATCCCCAAGCCGCCACACCAGCCCAAATAAACGTTTCAGTGGTCCCAGGGCAGCTTCTGATTGTGGAATTTGCTTTCTTTTCTTCCAGGCTCAAGTCAGTTGCATCTCGCCCTCTGGGCTAAAAGGATGCGGACCTCTCCTCCCTTTATCATCTAACCTGTGCCACTTTCTTACACAGGGAAAATACAGTTAGCAACTACTATGTCCTAGAGATTATGACCTTCAGATATTAGAAGTTACCTCTGCTTTAAATAAGGCAATGACACTTAGTGAGAACAAGAAACTAACCCAAGTCTGAGAGAATGGATATTTGAACCCAGGATCCTATGGCCTGAGAACAGCTCTCCTATGTTTTATGTTCCTGTGTCTCCTGTGGGTTATGAACTTCCTGGAGTTAGGGTCAGTTTCTCTATCACCATGTTTCCTGTACAGCCATGAACAAAGGGGCCCTTGATAAAGAAGTGTCACTGTGATTGTCCCTGACACCATACACTGCAAGTGTAAAATCCCTCAGCTCTGGAAAGCGCTGATGATCACAGAGACGCACAGTGGCACTCAGCACTCCGTTTCCATCTTCCTGCCCCTTCCTTCTTCGGCAGCTTCGAGGCTCTAATAGCTGATGGATTAGTGCTGATCTACGCTGATTGCTAACACCTGCCAGTCGAGCTAACCCCTGTTCCGCTTTGTGCAATCAGCCATGCCCAGGTAAGACCATCGGCTTCCCAAATGACAGGCAAACAGAGACCCACCTGACAGGTCTCGCAGACACCTGGGAGATCTGCAGAGCAGAGAGGGAGGGGGAAGGGAAGGGGGATTGTGCAATTAAAGCACTAAGTGGGAAAAGTAAAAGAATGAGTGCACCACCTATTTCTCAAGAAGATTAGAAGCAATGTACATGGAAAACATCAAAGGTCTCCAGCGAATGGGCGCAGAGGGGAACTGACAATGGAATTTTCACAGGCACGGGGGTCTGCTACTGTTTCCTTCTGCAGTAAGCTGCAGAGAAGGCAGATAAACCTGAGATTTTAAAGATTACCAAACACAACCCACAAGTGTGCTTTCATTCCCAGAACCATCTTCTACCAAGGAGCTCCAGTTATATTTATCTGCTGCTACATTGTCCCAATGACCCTTAGAATGACCCTTAGAAATAAGGAATATGAGTTCAAAAATGCATCCCATGAAGGGCTGGAATAACTTATTCAGAATATGTGTGCCAGGGCCAGAACAACACATCATTCTTATTGATCAAAAAAGCCCAAGTTTATTTTTTCAGTGTATGTGTGTGGATGTTGTATATGTGTGTGTGTGTATAGTTTCAGGCACCTTGTGAACACATGTGTAAAAGCCAGTGTCCTCTACTATTGCTCTTCTGCCTTATTTCCTTGAGACGGAGTCTGTCACTGTTTTTCAGTCTGCCTGACCAGTCAGCCCCAATGATTCCCTGTCTCAGCCCCCGGAGAGCCCTGTGTGTGGCCACTCCTGGCTTTGTGCATGGGTGCTGGAGATTGAACTCAAATTCTCATCCTTGGGCAGCAAGTGCTCTTACTCTCTGAGCCATCTTCCCGGCCCAGTTTGGACAATTACAGTTTTTAATCTGAGTTTCTCCTGAGTCTTAGTTTTCAGTATTGTGGATGTATGGGTACAGATAATATTTCAATGACATAGCCACAGACGTGGACATCATGTCCCCATTTCTTCCTGTCCCACTGTCCTTGATGATACAGATTGCTCTCCTAGGGAGAGCCTGAGAAACTGGAGAAGCTCCAGCTACAACCATAAATAATTAGATGTTGGTATATTTCCTTCTAACTCTAACTCTCTACATGTCAAATTTGTGTAGTATAAGTTTCACTGCATTTATTCAAGATGCAATGAAAATCAGAAAGGTTGAGCCGGACACCTTGAGCTTAAAGGTGTTTTTCCAAGTGCAGAAGATACTAGTCACAATGTCTTCTGCAACAAGCTGTCATTTTTCTTATTCATGATGATACTTATTAAAGCTTTGACAGGAAATTTTTAAGATGTGTATGTGTGTGCATGCATGTGTGTGTACGTGTGTTCATATGTGTATGGCACACCCATGTGTAGGTGCTCACACCCATGTGTGCATGTGGAAGCCAGAGGTCAGCACTGAGTGTCTTTCTCAATTTCTCTCCACCTTATTTTTGAGACAAGGTCTCTCACTGAACTTAGAGTTCACTGATTCAGCTAGACTAGCTAGCCAGCAAGCCTCAGGGATCCTTTTATCTCTGCCTCACTAGAGATCCTCTTGTCTCTGCCTCCCCAGTCCTGGAGAGCTAAACTTAGGTCCTTGTGCTTTACACAGCAAGCACTTTACTGGAGATTTGTTTGAGGCTTGTTGAAGCTTATAGACTCACAAGCCTATAAACATAAAGGTTTTGATTTCTTCTTGAGAATTTAGTGGTCATCTGAGACAGCTCTGTCCCAATGAACACTCACCCAGAAAATCATTCAAAGGATCTTCATTAATGGCAAAATAACTCTAAATAACCAAGATCATCTCATCTGTTGCAGTAACCTCATTGCTGGGACAAAACACCCAATTTATGGGCGCTTATGAGGGACAGGGTTTATTTCAGCTTACAGTCATGAATGGAAGTTTCATCACAGTACGTAAAGCATGGCAGAGCAGAGGCTGGGCATCACACCTTGTCACATCAGCTGAGACATAGCAACAAGAGTGAACCAGTTAGTGAACTAATACACCTCAGGGCCTCCCCCTAGTGACACACCCCTTCTAGTAAGGCACCACCTCCCCAATTGCCACTAGCTGGGGATTAAGTGTTCAAACTCCCCTGTCATCCTTTTCCTGGTTTTCTCTTCCTGGCAGTAATGTGTGCTATCTTGTGATATTCCCAAGACTGAATGGGTTAAGAGGAATACGTGCACCTTAGTGGTTTCAAGTTCAGGAGGGAATGCCAAAGCTCAGCTCTTGACTACACTTCCTTCTGGCCCACCTGAGCCCATAGGGATGGTGTGTGCCACTTTACCTGGTGTGAGCCAGCGCTCATTTTCACCTGACAAAGGGAAGCCTAGATCTTTAACCATGTGAGGTCATACTGGCTCATGTGGTTTGCTGAGAGCCTTGGACACTGCATCCCCAATGATGATCCTTTGCTCAGTGAATATTTCCAGTGGCTGAGGAAGGAAAGAGGCTCAGGGAGTTACACCAACATCCTGGCATTGTGTGACAAGCCAGTGGGAGCCTGTGCATGCCACCTTTCACATCATTCTGGCTTATTTATTCCTTCTTCTGGGTCATTTCAAAAAAGAACAACTCAAAATCACCACCAGTCTGTCATGGATGAAACACCATGTGGCAGATTCCATAACAGATATGTCATCTGTGACCTCGTCCAACCTCTAAAGACACCATAGAGTCATAGTCCTGTGACCTCTTCCAACCTCTAAAGACACCATAGAGTCATGGTTAAGAGCATGGCCTTGTGTCCCAAGACCACTTCCATTCAGATCTGCCTCTTCTGTTCTCAGCAGTTTGACCAAGTCTCTCACGAGGTTTCCAAGTGAATTCGATGATGTAAATTGCATAGTGTTTTAGTACTTTGTAGATGGCATGTGATGAGGCTGGGTGTTAATGACTATCACAATAACCCTGGGAGGTACAGAAACACTAGTTCATAGAAAAGACTGAGACTCGGCTGATCAGAGTTCTCAAAGTCTGGTCTCTGGAAACCAGTACTAATGGAATATTCCTGAACTCCATCCATCCATGGTTGAATGAATCAAAACATTTGGTGGAAGGTACCCCAAGTCTGTGTGTAGTACAGCCCTCTAGGGAAGAGTGGGTCCTAATGTATGCTAACGTGCAGGAACGACAATGTGAATCAACTTGTCCAAACTGCCATAGCCCTTAAGCAATGAAATCAAGATTCCGTGTGATTCAGTGGCCTGTGTTCTTCCCACTGCATAGGCTGTCAATTCAGCTGCAGACAGGCCATGGGTTTCCTCCGTGATCCTGATCCCACACTGCTGGGGAAAATGTCCTCTTTTCTCTGAGTTCCCTGAAAGCCTGCTCTTCGCCCTGTTGTGAAAACCTTCTTTTTCGTTTTCCCAAATCGAGAGCTTTTACACAGCAGAGAGATCCTGGGACAGGAGGGAGCTATAGTGAAAGACACACTGCTATCAGAAACACTTCTCCTTTTGATTGGGTTTCATGCAGATAATTACAGCTGCTGAGTGTCCAAGATGACAATGGCCATGTCATTCTCAGAGAGCAGCATCACACAACGCTCCCCCACCAACATGCACACTGCTGCAGTTTCTGCCTGGTGGCTGTCTCCCCTCATGGCGCACCCATGCCAGAGGACATCTTAGCAACTAAAGCTCATGAACTAATAATACAGTTCTTCAACCATCTAGAACTTAGCAGAATGATTCAGAATGGATCACTGTGTTCAAAGTTTCCACCCCATGTCTATTTCTCCCTGGCTTGTAGTCTCCTCAAGTCTGTTGTACCTTTTCTTGCATGCACATATCTGAACTTCTCTGAAACTACCATGTGACTTCCTGAGCGTGCCAAGATTAATAATGCATTGGGGGTTGGGGGGGCGGCCTGGATAGATGGCTCAGTGGTTAAAGGCGTTTGTTTGTCAAGCCTGCCATCCTGGGTTCAATTCCTTAATACTCACATAAAGTCAAAATGGTTTATGCATCTGGAGTTTGTTTGCAACAGCAAGAGGTGTTATTCTCTCTCTCTCTCTCTCTCTCAAATACATGAAAATATTTTTAAGCACCTTTAGTCCCAGCACTTGGGAGGCAGAGGTAGAAGGATCGCCGTGAGTTCAAGGCCACCCAAGACTATGAATTCCAAGTCAGCCTGGGCTAGAGTGAGAACCTACCTTGGAGAACAAAAAAGAAAAAAAAAAAGAATAACAATCATGGTCCAGACTATGGTATGGATACCAAACTCCCTGACTAAGACCCCTTCGCCCGAGAAAATGCCAACTGCTTCCCTTTGCCTTCCTGCTGACCTCCTCCAGCTCTCTCCATCACCAAATGGATCAAATTAGAAAACACAAAGGGTGATGGGTTAGGCCACGTTCTGAGGATCAAGTTTAACACTCTGCCAGAAGAATTTGACTGGATAACAAGAAGCATCTCTAAGGTGACAGACACAGTAAGAGACACGATTCTTGGATGGGTCTGTGAGGGTATTTCCAGGAAGTCCTTCCTCCAGAGTGGGCAGCCCTTTTGGGGTTCCCCTTTGACCTGGCTGCTCTTGAGTCACTCATGTGTGCATCTACCTTGTTTCAGCCAACCCTTGTGGACACTGGAACCAAGTTTCATCAGCCTTTCAGCATGCACCGAAGATCAGCGGCTGTCCAGGAATTCCCCAGGCCTTCCGTTCCAGATCAAGGCTGCTAAGGCATCCAGCATTGTGAATGAGCAGCTTCTGGATTCCTTGATGCTGAAGTCTGCAGAAAGCTACGTTTGGACTGCCTAGCTCCTGTGCTGAATGCTAGTCCAATAAATCCCTGTTATAATACATATTCATTTTATTAGTTCTGATTCTCTAGAGAACCCTAATCCATAGGTCTATAAAGAAACCAGCCCATTACAGTACACAACATGCATGTATGAACATGTCACAATGAAACCATATAGTTTGTACAATTAATACATGAAAGAGGAGGAAGAAGGGGAAGAAAGGAAAGGACAGAAGCCACCAGCCCAAATCCAATAGTGTGTTCTAGACTAGTCAGCACCATGCTAAATATATTTCTTCTGGACTTGGGGTCAAATGGGCGCTGATAGTGAGGGACAAGTCCCGTTATAGGGCACAACAGGTGCCACCATCCTGAAGTCTAATGGTGGACACAAAACTTAACTACCCATATGGCCCCTAGGAATCAAGTGGGCCACAGGATCCCAGATAACCGATGGCAACATATCCACTTGGAATTCAAGGGATAAATCTAACTCGGTTTTCTTTTTTAGTAGGGAAAGGGAAGTACGTTGATGTCTTGCCAGGTGCCACAAGTTCCCAGAAATATCTCCTCTGCCAACCCACCTGAGGGTGCTCATTTTAATGACATTTACTATGTGATCATCATTAAAGAGAAAAATCCTCACAGATAATATATCTCTACCGTGTTCTGCCTTACACTAGAGGTACCTTTCATTCACCAATAACCATGCCCAAATCCAATGCAGTCTTTAAAACAACCATCCAAGATGTAGAAAAGACCACAATGAAACACTTGGTCACCAACAGTTCGCCCAAACTTCCCCCTAGCCTCTTCCCAAGACTATAATTTTAAAGAAATCATTGTTCCCCTCCAAGTGCCTCTGTAGATGAGTTTTACTGAGTCCATGTATCTTACCAATTAATATAAGCAAGAATTTCTATCGACTTACCTTCCTCCTCTACTTGGAACACTCAGCCTTCTTTCTTTCATTAGCAAAGAATTCCTGAATAGAATCATCTTTGCTGTGACCTTACAAAATTCAAGTGTGCTGGCTGTTAGGTCCTAGTCACACAGTAACTGTCCCCAGATTTGGGATGTCCTATTTCCTGTTTTGTTGTTTGAAGATGGTCTAGCATCCTTCAAAGCTGATTAATCTCAGGGGCCTGGAGCGAAGGCCATGAGGCCGTGTAGTATTCGGGCACCAAGAAAACTTCAATGCACGATCTATTTGCAGTGCTCAAAATTAGAACACCTTCCTCCTCTTTTGATTTGACAACCTATTTTTCTGCTACAATTTAGTTCTTCCTCCTCAAACAAGTTGAGTTAATTTCTGCTCTGAGAAGAGCCAGAGGAGAAGGAGTTGGGAAATCTGTGGATGGAGATGGGGCTGGGGAGGTAAAAGTGTCCTAGCGACAAGACGGAGTGAGAGTTGAAGATCTGAGAGAGGTGAGGCATGCTTCTCAGAGTTGACAGAGGGAGAGACTCAGGAGGAGAGAACCAGAAGTTTCTCCTACCAAAGCCAGTGCCTAGGCACAGTAGCTTCCAAGTCCTCTGAAACTAAAGCACTTCCCTCAGGTAATTTGCATATACATGGTTTCTCACATGCATCATAACATGATTTTCTATCATACGGGTCAAAGCTACAAAGATCATTTTGAAAGTTTTTTTTTTCATTGAAAACTAGAGAAATGCTTTATTTTTTTTTTCACCAAAGAGGAAACTAGCTCCACAATCAGTGTAAAGGGTGGTGTATTATTTTGGGTTCTCCAGAGGAACAGAACCAGCAGAATAAATTGTAGTAAAAAGGGGATTTATTGGATTAGCTCACAGCAGTCCCACAATAGCAGTCTGCAAACTGGAGAGTCAAGGAACTGGTAACCACTCAGTCCACATGTCTGGATGCCTCAGCAGTCCCAATCCAGCACTGAAGGCCTAAAGGCTAGTTTTCAATGTTTGGTGATGGCTTCTCTCTCTGAGATCTTCAAACAGAGAGAGAGAACCTATCACCAACCACACACACCAGCAAACAGGCAAGGGAGGGGAGGAAGGGAAAGATTTCCTTTCCCTTTATACAGCCTTAGGGCAGAGTCTTGCAACCCTTTTCCAGATTTGTTGACTCTCTGAGTCTCTGGAATTTTCTTCCTGCACTGCCCTTCCAGGAAGGGATCTTTCATTTCTACTTCCCTTGAGCCTCCTTACATCCTGCCCCCTACTGAGAGGGCCACCTTCCTATAAACAACCTCAGAGACCCACCCGAGATTATTAAGAGGTCAAGTTGACAACAAAACTTAACCATCATAGGCAGTGATCACTGGGGTGACTCAAAACTCACCAAAGTGCTGAGAAGTGACAGTGGAGTGTTCAATACTAAGTGAGACATCTCTATCACACCCTCCAATGCCCAGGGGCCATTGCAGAAGAGTTAACAGAAAGAATGGAAGAGCCAAAGGAAGGGGAGGAGTGCTTACAATGCTGTCATCTAGACACAAAGAAGCATGATATTCGTGGTCTCACAGTGGCTAACACTGCCTACATGAGATCTGCATAATAGGAGGGGAAAAATGATGACATCAAAATAGAAGTTTTGTTGGAAAGAAGAAGGGATTCAGTGACGGGGAGGGGGGGGGTATTCCAGAGAGGAAAAAGGAAGGATGATAGGAGAGGACTATGATCATGACTTGTCTATATGTATGGAAGTTGTCAATAAAAGTTTAAAAGTTTTATTTTTGAATTGTATATAGTTTATGTGTATATAGGTCTTTTGCACTTACAACTTTATCACCTTTAAGCATTGCCTACATAATCAGATAAAAAGTGAAATGTCATTGTTAATGCTTACATTAGGAGTGTGACCATCTCAGGCACCTTTGTCATGAGGCTTGCTTGCTTGCATAGGACAATCAGCCTTGGATGTCTTTTTGAAATTCCTCTAAGAGGAAGTTATTTGTGGATACATTCAGTTAGGACTTGAGATATATTTATCTGCTATGCAAATTATCCCAAGATGAAGAGTGGATTTCTGGGCTATGCCTATATCATGAGCCAAAGTTGCAATACCTTATGTGATACCCTATCATGAATGTGTGACGCAGGAGGAACACACCCTTGCCGGCTCGGGGTTCTCTCCTGAGTGAAAGTGCTGGTGAGAACTGTGTGTTACACATTGACTAAAGTTCTTCCCACCCTCTTTACACTCATAGGGCTTCTCTCTGGTATGTATTCTTTGATGTTCTTATAGTAGTAAACTGAGGCTTACAGATCTCAGACATAAGTTTCAAACTCATACACATTCTGCCTTCAAAGCCCAAACGCTTGCCTTCTCCTCAGGGATGTTGTTGATGGAAGAGAATGTCCATTGTGTTAGCTATCAGCATGAACCCATCCTGAGTTCACAATTTTATGTACCTGAAGAAGGCAGAAATCTCACAAAACTCTAGCTGGACACAATCTGTTTTTCAGCCAACTAATAACTCTCCACTGTGGGATACATACTGTCGTAGGTTTAAAAAAATATACACATGTGATTGTTAAGTAGTTACATTGTTCCAAAGCCTATATTCATGTTTTAAATAGTTTCCATATCTGCATAATTATCATTTTGGTGGGCTGTTTCATGGTCTCTTTGAGACTCTGCCACGCCACATAGTCAAGATCATTAAATGATTGTCTGGCACTGGGAGTAACGCTGAAGCAAACATCTTTGTGTACAAAGCTCTTCTTTTTTCTTCGATTATGTCTTTACATTACATTCTCACAACAGTTCAGGGAGATTAGATGTGTTGTCTTCAGTTTATTTTTACAAATATTGCATTTAAAGGACTAAAAAGTTTACACTTCCATCTGGGATATAAGGCTTCACTAAATCTTTTTAAATGTCTATTAGCAGTAACTCCATTTTTTTAACCTTGGCAATTTATGAAGTTAGACTTTCTTCTGATTTTGAAGACATGCTTCCTTGCTCAAGCTGTCCACAAAAGACCCCAACATTGCACTTGCATCAAACACGGAGGGAGGGGAGCGCTGGGCACTGGTTTAGCATACAGGATGAATATTCATAAGGGGTTATACTGGACTACCTCCACCCACATGATGTGACAGGATGTGATACCCTACTTCTGATCTTGTCATGCTTTCCCTGCCACAATAAAGTTTGCCTTTAAGACTGTAAGCCACAATAACCCCTTTCCTCCCAATAGCTGCTTCTGTTGGGGTATTTTGTCCCAGCATGGCTGTCCAGTTTGGGATTCATATTCTCATTCCTCCAGTTATCATCTGGGAAACCCCAGGCCTTACATTTGTAAGCTATAAGACTATAATAAGGGCTGGAAAGATGGCTCAGCGGTTAAGGCACTTGCCTCCAGTGCCCAAGGCCCTGGGTTCAATTCCCCAGGACCCACATTAACCAGACCCACAAGGTGGTGGCCCTGGTATCTCTCTCTCTCTCTCTCTCTCTCTCTCTCTCTCTCTCTCTCTCTCTCTCTCTCTCTCTCTCTCTCTCTCTCTCTCTCTCTCCCCCCTTCCTCCCTCTCTGTATTTCTCTATGCTAGAAAATGAATAAATAAAACATTAAAAAAAAGAAAACCAAAACAAAATCTTTTTTTAAAAAAAGACTATAATAATATGAAACAACCAGGCACAACCTACTTAGCTTCTGAGATCACAAGAGATCAGGCGTGTTCAGGATAGTATGGCCATAGACTATCATAATATGACATGTGTAAAGTTGCAGTGGTGATTAAATGATTTTAACAGAGATCACATCTCTAGCATGTGACACAATGCCTGGACTATGTGACCTCGGTGAGGTCCTGACACACTGGAGTTTTTCAAAAGTATTTGCCCTCACCTCCTGGAACTCATAACCTAGATAGTACAAAATCATACAACAGATAGAAGCTTTTCCTGTAGACATAATTTGTACCAGAGAAGGTAAAGGACATTTGAGAGAAGCAGGATGAGAATAATCAGTATTGCTTAATTCTTCTCCAAGGCAGGGGACTCCAGAATTGGCCAATCAGTGGAGGCTGAAATCAGTGGAGGCTGAAAGTGGAGTGATGCCGGTTAGGCCCTGGAGAAGGACTGCAATGGCGTTGCATTGGGATTTGTTTCAGGGGTAATGAAAATACCTTGAAACTAGACAGGGAAGCTGAAGGCACAGTTTGTTATATGTTATAGGATGTGTTGAATTTATATTAATTTCATCTCAATAAATATATGACATCAGGGCTGGGGAGATGGCTCGGCAGTTGAAGCCTATATTCAATTCCCAAGCACCTATATAAAGCTGGGTGCAAAAAGTGGCACATGCAGGAGGCCCTAGAGAGTGCAGGCACACACGTGCACACACACATGCATATGCATGCAAACTAACCAATAAATACATAATTTAAAAAGAAAATATGACATTAGTTGCTACAGTTCATAGTTTAAAATCCATGCAAATTGTCAACTTTTCTAATTTTTGGTAGTGGAGATCCAACCAAGAGTTTTCTGCACATCCAGATATTGTACCCCTGTGGTAGTTTGAATGATTGACTTGGGCATTTTTCATTAAATTTCCTACTTGAGTCCCTAGTAGGCAGATTCCTGCTACAGAGGTATGTTACCATGGGTGGATCTCAAGTCCAGCCCTAGGTGTGTGGAGAAATGAGAGCTCTGGCCTTTAGTGCTTCCTGGTGCTGCTGCTGTTTCTCTCTGCTTGGACCTATGGAAGTAAGCAGCTTCTTCCACCATGGATGAAGTTTCCGCTGGATTTTGTAAGCCTGAAATAAATCACTTCCTCCCATAAGCTGCGTCTCTCCAATTTATCAACCTCTGCATGTGCTGAACCTCAAAATTAGAAATTAGGGGTCTCGTTGAGAAAGCTCTGCTAGCAGCTGCCCCTTCCATTGGGAAGAGAGAACAAATATATCTGCATGATTTTTTTCCTAACCCTAAAATTAGCTATTAATTTTCTCGAATTTAAAAAATATTTAGATTACCATTTTCATTATCCTATGAATAGTTAGTGCTTAATGATATCTCTGAAGTTGCTAAGAACATATCTGTCACTTAGAAAGCCACAGATCACCGTTCCCTGAGGACACTGGCATTAGGCTTTAATTCTCCAGGTGAAGGCAGAATGGCTCTTAGCATCTCTTAATTACCCAATCTGAAAGGGAAATAGAGCAGCTAAAGTGTGCGTCAACACCGGTGTGACTGCTTATTGCTCATTTATGATTCTAGTTTTTAAAACATCTATTGTCAATAATTAGATACATTGTATGAGCAAATCTTGTGGTGGTACCCCCATTTCCCTCCTCCCTGTCCCCAACCCACTAGGGGCCCTCCTCAGTGGGCATACTGGATCAGTCTATGGGGTAGGGGGATATGCATTGTACAAGAGGTAGCCAGGTTTTTTTGTTCTTTGTATGTTGTTGCTGAATGATACCCAACACAATCCAAAGTAGAAGTCTAGAGACTCTTAAGATCTCAACAATAAAGCAGACTTAAAACTCACTCCCCACCATGACTCAGGGAACAGAGCAGAAGAGGGGGCAGTAAGATTGTAAGAGCCATGGTGGGGGAGAATATCCAGAGACATTGCCCCCCTCAGTTTCTAGATTTTAAGCATACATACAAAGTAATGGTTTCACTGTGACTATATATATATATATATATATATATATATATATATATATATACTATCACTGTACTTGGTTCGAATCACCTCTTCTCTGCCCTTCCTCATCTAATTACTCTTGTTATTTATGATGCTGCCCTTTAAAATATTATAGGTCACCTTTCTCATGTCCTTAAGAACTTATGAGCTAATAGTTTATTATTATAAGGTTTAGCTAATTCAAACTAAAAACTAGGCAGAGGGTACATATTAAGAACCCAAAACAACCATAAATACTATAACTTTGTGTTTAATTTTTATTTAACCTAGGTTAAATATAATTTTTCTGCTGAAAATTCAAAAGATTTTAATTGTATCTAGTCCAAATTTATAATACACCATGGCAGTTGCATGCAATACAGAATTGTGTGACAATTTACAGAGTAATGTATATTTCACACCATATCAACTGTCAGATCGCAATGTATTAATCATTAAATTTATCCTAAAATTATTTGGTAAGAAAATTTGTGACTGGGTCCCATGCTGTGGGCTTTCTTTTGCCATATCTTTCTAGCTGTTATGTGCTCATGCACACTCAGAATACCTGGCCAGGTTCTCCTACAACTTTCAATCAAACATGACAGGATCAAAGGCTGGGTGTGTTTCCTGCTGGAGCCAAAAGGAAACAAACATCAGCTCTCTATTTTGTCCTACTAAAATGCATGAAGCCTATTAACAATTAATGACCTAAAATGTCCAACAGTTGCTGGAATTAGGGCCCTGGAACAACTCAACTCATGTTAAGGTGCAAGTATTCCAGAGTAATAAACATTTTTACTCCTGGAATCTCAAGCTTGTTGAGAGGTCCAAACCAAGGGGGGAAAAAAAAAACACCTTACCTCATTTTCATTTCATTATAGGAGACAACCAGTCTTTAACAGGATTTTTCTAATTCTTGCTAAACCAAAGGGCGTGTACCCTAGGGGAGTCAAGATTTGGGAGACAGGACTGATCTGTTTTCACGGGGGCTCCCTCTCCCCATTTTATTAGCATTTTGCACCTTTGAACCCTTCCAGGTTTTACTCCTCACTGCTGAAGCATCATAGGAACGGAATAGCTTTAGGAAAGAATATTCTGGAAGCCAGTGGAGTGATGTTGAAGATGTTTTATGGAGTGATGGATGGGACGGACCTATTGGCTTTCTGCTACAGCTAGATCCACAGCACCTCATAAAACTTGGTGTGGTGGTATATGCCCAAGTCTGAACTATTCCTGAACAAACATTTATCTAGGAAAGCTTTGTATTTAAGTGGGTATGGGACACAACTTGTTTGTCCCTGCCCCAACCAATTTCATTCCAGAAGCAATGCCTAGAAAGGACCAGAAAGGTCAAAAGTCTTGTGAGTGAAGAAAATCTCCCCAGTTCCCAATCTCTTTCTTACATGGCTTATAAGAAGAGTGAAAAATGTACATCTGTGGGCTGGGGATGTGGCTCAGTGAACAGAGCACCCTCCAATCATGCAAGAAGCCCTGAGTTTGATCTACAGCCCCACATCAAACCTGGCAGGTGTAGTAGTACATGTCTGCAGCTATAGGACTCAAACTAGAGATAGAGGATAAGAAGTTCAAGGTCATTCATAGCTACATAGTGAGTTGGAGGCCAGTCTGGGGCTATATGAGACCTTGTTCTTAAAATATTTTTTATATATCAAACAAAGCCATAACTGGTGTATAGTATTAATGAATTTATGGTTTAAAACCTAGCTCAGCTAATTCACCCAAGTGAATTACCAGCTTTGGGCTTCAGTTTCCTCCTCTACTGAATGGGCGCAAAATGTTTGCCCTTGCTAGTCTACTGTGACAATAGTATCTGAGCTACAGTATGTATTTAGTTGGCACTGTGGGCTTCCTGCCTGTGCTGGAAGATGAGGAGGGGGCTGCTAAATGAATGCCCTCAGTCTCCATCATTCAAGGTACCAGGAGCAGTCATAGGCCACAGGGCTCAATTTTTGAAAAGAGGTTATAAGATTCCAATTAACCATGGGGGCTCATACTGGCTTACACCGTGCTCTCTCCCCAACATTCTGAAGGTTTCCTTTAAGACAGGACAGAGGATTTTTTTCCAAGAGGATTATATTTACACTTTAGATCAAACTATACATAATTTTGAGCTAACCTTACCTGTGATTGTGTATATAATTACACACATTATATGCACATTTTCAATTATAATTCAACCATTACTGACAAAAATACACAAGAGTGTAATGAAAACTTACACATAGCAAGTGGATGAACAGAGAGCAAGTAAATGAAAGAGGAGCAGAATTTCCAGCCACATTTTAGCCCCTTTGATTTAAAGAACTGTACAGCTGCCCTTGAACTTGCCCATGGGATCCAATGTGGCCAGACGTCAGAAGCTGGAATCATCTCCGTGCACACAGGACTAGACTCACTTGCTTCTTCAGTCCCCAGATCACCTGCCTGCGTGGATGTGTATGCACACGCATGTGCAGGCCAGAGGAAGGCATTAGATGTCCTCTCCTATGGCTCTTCCATCTTATTCCTTCAGTTACACTGGCTGACCATGGAGCCCCACAGCACTGGGCTTACAGGCAGGCCGAGCTTTTTATGTGGGTGCTGTGGATAGAACTCGGGTCTTCATGCTTGCTCACTGAGCCATCTCCCCAGCACCCCCCAAGGTCACATTTTTTTCTATATTTTTTCAGGTCCCTTTTAAGTTTTTAATTCATTCATTTGTGGACATGTGCCTAGCAGAGAAAAGTTTCTATAACTCTCACACGTCTCTTCCATTTCACAGCCAGCCCTTCTTCTCCACCCTCAGGGTACTCCCAGCAACTTCGCCCATGGAAATAATTCACGTATCTTTTCATGTATTTTTGATATTTATTCTAATACATACATTCTTAGACATTTTTCCATAAGTTTCTCCAGGAGGAAAGTCTCACATAGCACAATTTTTTCCTCTTTTGCGTTTTAGAGATGGGTTCTGTGACACCATACCAAGGACAACCTCATCCATACACACTTAGCCTCTACATCTCAAACAAGAGTTTTAGGGTTTATGACAGACCACCAGAAAAATTGTATAACTTTAGGAATCTTTTCGAAAGCCAAGTTGAGGTAAGTACCTTGTGCAGCTCAGTATCACTGACATACCTGAATGTTTGGCACCTGCTGGGAAGTCCTTGATTTTCAAGCCACTTGTGGCCTGTTCTTATTAACACTTTAATACCTGCTGCTTTGAGGACTACTCTGTCTACAAAGGTGAAGTTTCAAGGATGGTTGCAGGAAAACAGCATCAGCCAAAGTATGTGGGTGTTCTGGAGAGATCAGCACAGTGCAGAGAAGGTTGAGGAAGGAATGGAAGCCTAGGTGCAAAGGGCCATAGTAGAAAGTATAGACTCCCAGGAAATGGACTGGAAGATTCATAACAATACAGGAACTGACATTCATTTGTGTCTCATTGACCATGTGGATCACTTATTCAGTGTTTTCTTTGACTTATTGTCACCAGAAAAGACCTCAAGAAGAAAAGCTCATTAAGCCCCATATTCTCATTCCTTGGCTTAGGGTCTCCTTTCCTTCTCATATCCCCAGTGTCCTGAAGCTTCAACCCCTTCCCCCTTAAAGCCTGCTTCAAAGGAAAAGCCGAGAAAAGCACATTCAGGAAAAAGACAAACAAAATGATAGAGCATTGCTTGTATCATTATGCAAATCAAATCCTGATAATCAGCAAAGTCCAGTCCCAGAGCTGGTATCCAGGATAAGAGAAGCTTGAAAAGGGCCATGGAACATTCCAACACTCCTGAGCTCCCCTGGGCCAGAGACTCCAGATGGGACACATCACTGTCTGGGTTCCATTCTCCTGGTTTGTAAAACAGTAGAAGATCACACCCAGCACCATCTGCATTCTCATTACAATGCTCCCCTGTGCTGACCGTGTTAGCCCCTGGACTTGCTGAAAACTCTGGACTCCCCACAATCCACAAAGGGAGACTTGGCAAATGCAGGTGGAAACCTTTACTGCACCAACCCTCTCCAAACCCCACAATGTCCCATCCACCCCAAACCATGGAAAGTCAGTGCTTCTTTCATTGATGTGTGAACCTAATGCTTGACTTTTCAGTTTTCTATCCATAAAACTAAGCTTTACCCTACTAACAGGGGATCTATTATTGACATACAAGGCTTCTCGTAGCCACTCCCACTCAGCTGTCTACAAGGGTCTGCATAGTAAGTTCTGCCTGTGCCAGCACAGAAGCCCTTTTTATCTAACAGCTTTTACCTGGAAATTGAACTCAGAAGACATATTTGCACGGAGCATGAATCCAGGCAGGGCTGAGCTGACATGGTGGGTACATCCCCCTTGCTAGTGAATGGTTTAGGGGCAGCATGTGAGCTATACCTCTGGCCACCAAGACATGAATGAGGCTGATATCAGCCTCCTTGGGACAGCTTCTCTTTCCTGGTGAAAAGATTCCAAGAGAAACCACAAGTGTCTCCTCTCTAGTGACTTTTTGATCAAAAGAGCAAGTCTGAGGATAAGGCACCATATTAGGGATGAAGCAGCCGAAAGGTGGAAGTATTCGGTGACACAGTTGAGCCACTGAATTCAGTCTTCCTGGGACTGCCTGCCTGCTCTTTGAGAAGGGCACATTTGCTAATGGGTTTTCCTTAGTGGTTAAGCTCTACAACTTGGGAATTCCTGTCCCTAGCAGTGAAAAGGGAATGGACACTGTTTAGCAGAATCAGATCCTCTGGGTACCTTGTGAACCCCAGTATGAACCTGGGGCCCCATGACACAAAGCAAGATGCACAAGATACATCTGTAACTTAAACCTAACAGACTGTGTTTGCCAGGCTAGACCGCATGCTGACTGCTCCGTGTCCATAGCTACACATTAAACTTCATCATTGGCATTTGTGCTCTCCAACTATCCACACTGGTTAAATGAACCAAATGCATCAACAATAATGACTCTTCCTACTATTCTTGCTGCCTCCATTTCCCATACACACATCCTTTATATTACAACTGCCAGCATGCCTGTCAACTGCACTAGACTGTGAACTTCTTATGGGCAGAAGCCTCAAGCACCTGCTCTCCTTTGATCCCACACCAGCCCACAGCAGGATCCATGGGGACAATCAGTGTGTGCCAAGTGGCTGCAAGAGCCTTCCTTCCTCTCATTTTAGGAATGGCTCACCCCTCCTTTGGAAAGTTTCCTTCCTTTTTATCTTCATGTGGACCTTGCCCAGTGATGGAGCGTGCTTCCATCGTCTAAAATGGAAAAAGTGCTTGAGCCCACGTACCCACCCCTTTCTAAGACCTTCACCAACACTGTTAGGTGAGTTGGCTTTGGAGTCAGTTATGTCTGACGCTCATGTTTATGCAATCAAAAGAAACAAGCAACAAGGTAAAATGTCTCCTACCATATTTGGAAGTGAAGGAATCCCCATCCTAAAGCTTAGCTCCAGGATGCCCAGGTGCTAAGACATGAAGAAGTGTCTACCAATGCCCCTTTTGAAAGTGCCAGTCCAGGTGTGGTCTTCTTGGTCCATAGACCTGAACCAAAGGCTCTTCCCACTGACCCAACTCTGGCTCCATTTAGCTTGAGCTTCTCTTCTGCTCAGATAACCCATGGCTGAGACAGACATCATCTTCTACATATGTACCCTGCAGCTCCTTCCCACCCTTTGTGCTTACCGCCCCTGCCTATCACAAGGAACTCTGGTAAGTTTAAAACTTCATGTCCGCCTAGACGTGGCATGAAAGACACACTCTACAATGCACACAACAAGCTGCTGGCTCAAACCCAAGGCACTCCTTTGGAAACAGAGCCTGTTGACTGTGACAAAAGGGAAGAATTACACCAAGGTTGAGATGACTCAGCACCACTGGAATAGCCTTTCTTAGTTTGCAATATAATCAAATTCCTGAGGGGTTTTCAGGCCAAAAAAAAAAATTAACAAAGGGAGAAAGGGCAGAGAGCTGGCATTGCTGGGGTAGGCAGGTTCCCAAGGCTGGAAGGGGGTCCTGGTGAGCCTAACAACGCTGGCTTGTCTGCCTGAACAAACATGGATGATCAGCCTTTGGAAAGCACCCCGGAATGATCCTCTGTTGTGCATGGTCCTTGCTGGCTTTCATGTGGACTAAAAGCCATATGAATGCTAGTCTGGGGAAATTCAGCCTCAAAATGAGCTGTCATTAGGCTGCAAGAAGACATTCCCTGGGGTAGCCATAGCCAGGGTATGATGAATGGAGCATTTAGAAAGATGGAAGATGGTCACTTGTGAGTGCCAAGATAGGCTCACCAGCCCTGCATCGAAAATGCTTAGAAAAACGAAAATCTGCAAATCGAACAAGGAAGAGCCTCTGTTATGAGGACATGTCTTAGAAGGTGGGAGTCATCTGGGGTGGGTGGCCTGGAGCACCCTAGGGCATGGAGGTGGGCTCTGACACCTAAGCTTGCCCTCACGATATCCCCATTTTTATTTTCCCACTGACATCTACTCTGGCACATTCCAGCCCTTCTTCTGGGAACACTTCTGCCTGCACTGTGCCCTTGCCTGTCTGTCTCTGTTCTCTGCTCAGACCGCCCTGAAGGCATCCTGAAATCTTCGCACATTCCTTCTCTTGTGTGGCTCTTGATCAAGATGGACTGTGTCTATACATTCAAAAGGCACAAATAGCTTTAGCAGAACCAGATGACCTAGGGACCTTGTAACCTGAAGCCCCACGATGCACAGGCGGGAAGAGAAACCCCAAATCAATGAGATTCCTGGTACCTGGATGCACTCCAGATGCCTGAGCAGCCTCCCTGCACACTGGCTTTCAGAGAGCTCCACAAGCTCATCTCTCCTGTCTCGTGCCCCTCGTTGCATAGTCTTAGTCCATCACCACAGTTAACTAGCATCACCAGGACCCTGTGGTGGGAGGATCGTCTGATTCTTTCTCTATCCAAACAAAATATAGTGGCAAGAGTGAACATAAGCTGAGAGCCTATGTGGAAGTGGGTCCAAGTCATGGCTGCAGCCATCTGCACTGGGAGAATTTGAAGACACTGCACTGTTTCCAATATCCAGAATTACGTCAGGAGCCATGACTCCCGTGGCTATAAGTGATCCTTGGGACTACCTATGGCTCGATCCATGGAGCTTAATAAAGCTTTGGGCTGACACTCCTGGCTTCCAACATTCTCTTCTTTACTGCTCCCCTCCCTGTCCTGTCAACAGGAGTGACAAAGCGTTCCCAACCCCAGGGCTCCACAAATTTCAAGATGTACGTGGCATTTGTGAGGGATTTGAAAGACAGAGAATGTAGGCCTGTGGATCTGGCCAGAAGAAAGTACACCAAAAAGGGAAGAATAGGAAAAAGAAAGAGAAATGTCCCTGCGTGGTTCATACAGGAAATTCTCCATGCCCTATGGCAGGATTGTGGGGTCCATGCCACAATCAAGGTGAGGGTGGAGAGCATTTGTGATAATTATGCAGTTCCTGGGTGGGCATGTGTATGTGTGTGTGTGTGTGTTCATGGGAGGTATAAAATCACTGTTGCAGCAAAAAAAAAAAAAAAAAAAAGACCCCAAATCTCAGGCTACACCTTAAGGACAGCCCACATGTCATAAAAGTATGGCCATGAACTCAGAAGTCCTGGGTCCCAAGATTCCCCCGTCAATGAGGAAGGTGGTTTTTGTACTTCATTTGTCTCAGATTTCATGCAAGCAACAAAATGAAGATAGCAACGTAATCACATAGAAAAGACCCTAAAGTTTTGGTGGCCTCATTTCCACTGTGAAATGGGGGCAGTCACTATCTCTTCCCGTAGAGACATGGCACCAACACCCACATCGGCACACAGTGGGGATGAAAAATGGCATCCGTTAAAAATGTTTGCAGCTAGAATATATTCACTAGTATCCCCGTACTAGAAATGGCCATTCGGAAAAATAAAAAATTCTTAAACACAACCTAAACCCACTAATAACAAAATATACTTTCCAGTACAATTTTCAAGTCAAGTGATTGGGTACACAAATGACCCTTCCCAGATATATGGTGTCCTCAAAAATGTGAACTTTAGAAAGATGCACATGTATTTTATGAGTGTCCAAAGCAATGACACTCAAGTAAACCTTTGTTTCCTCACTCAGGTGTAACCTGAGTTTTGAAGATCCGAACCATCAACTTTAAGGCAGAGTGCCACCTGGTCTTCCTTGCCATCCACAGGACTCTAGAACACAAACAGGTGACAGGTCTATTAAACATTCTCCAAAGGTAACAAAACTTTATGTGTCTTCCAACCTAATCAGTGGCGCATAAACTTTGGTTCCCATTCGAAATTCAACCACAAAAAAACAAAACAACAACAACAACAAAAAATAATTTCTGGGCAATGAGGTCTCACTTTAGGTCTTCAAAGAAACTCTACATTTTCGTGTAATGTAAAGATCTAAAGTGGGACCTCATTGCCCAGAAATGATTCTAGCTTGTCTCCATCCTTCATCACCCTTGGAGCTTCCCTGCCATTCGGTAAACATTTCTATCTTTGCCTGTTTGCCTTCCCAGAGATGGGATATATGAATGTGTCTCCATCTTCTCATTCCTGTGCCTTTCCTATGACTGTCCCCACACCTCATTCAAAGAGAAACCAGCCAAAATGGACAGATGAGCACATGCATCCCAGGCATCTTTCCTTCCACATCTGAGATGCCTCGTCTGGGAAGCGGTTCCCAGTTGTTCCCTCCTTCAGTCACATGGAGCAGACTCTCTCCTGGCTGTGTCTTGGCTATGCCATCTACAAGGTCCACTCAGCTTCTCCTCCTTTCCCAAACCTCCCTGTCCCTCCCTGCTATGGTATCTCACAGGAGACACATCCCTGAATGGACAGCACATCATCGCTGGATCCTTAGAAGGATTAAAGAACTCTTAAGGGTGTGGCTTTAGGATGGAGGCCAGGAGGCCAGGTAGGACTACAGAGACTTTCTCTTCGGGATTGTCTGTTTCATCTGGACATGCATGTCGTTTAATTTTGTAATGGAAAAATTCAGATCCCAAGTCTCACAGTAGCTGACTGCTCAGTATGTCTGAGGAGGGAGGGACAAGAGCGTCCATATTTTGTTTAAAGCTTAGAATGTTTTCTTCAGAGTGATTTTGACACAAAAGTATAGTTAGAGCCTGTGAGAGTCATACAAGTTGCATGTGTCCTTA
>PVHP010015569.1:0-37224 GCA_004024765.1 Zapus hudsonius
TTTTCTTTCACATACTGGGTGAAATGAGCAGGTCCCAGAGCTACTAGGTGTTGATGAGTTCCCATGGAAACTTAAATTGTCAACAGATCATTTAATATCTGCCTGGAAGAGACAGCTCACACTTCCTGCCATCATGATCTCCATTAAACATCATGAAGGTTTACTATGGCATCTGGCTTAGGTATGAGAAGCTACAGAAATTCAAAGACAAATCCCCAGTTCTGTGCTCTCAAAGATTGGGGGAGGACTTGTAGAAATGAAGTACATTTCAGTAACTTTATTTTCCAAATACCAAGCCATTCATTTATCCAGTAACTGGGCATTGAGTACTTATTTTATTACAGGGTACTGGGAATGAGAGGTGAATATGAATCACACTGTCTTCTTGAAATATAAATTGAGGAATAAGATTCCATAATGATCTGTGAGCAAAGTACTGAAATGCTGTGTAATCAAGGGATTTTAAGCCTGATATAGGAATTTATTTATGAAAACTCTTACAGAGATAACACTGTTGTTTATATTTATTGAATACTTATGTTCCCAGTAGTTCCGTGCTATACATTTGCAAGTTATTTGACTCTGACAATGTCACTGGCTTTCTTGAGTTCTTGTCTTGCGACCCATGCAGAATGACAAGTGCAGACACAGCAAAAAGGCGAGTTAAGGGCGAGTTAAGGAAGATGGGATTTTTGGAAAGTAAATCAAGAAGCCGTAGGGTTGGAAGGGTTCCTGAGCAGATGACTGCTTGGTGACTTGGGCCAGGGGCTCTTAGAACCTTGGGGTTGTAAATTAGGTAGCAAGATGTGTGTGTGTGGTGAGGAGAGGTACAGTTGGTTGGTTTCTTTGAATGTGCATGGGGGCAATTGATAGGTTGATGAGTTAGGAAAAGGAATGCAGGTCCCTGTGGGTGTGAAAATGATTCACTAAAAAGTCCCAAGAAGGAAGAACAAAGAAGTTAAAAAAGGGGGGTCATGCTCAGCCAACATCTTGGTGAGTCAGGGTTTTTTAGATTTTATGTTCTGATTCTGCTCTCTAGACTTCTCATCAGTAATACACAATTCATTATAAAATCTCTGTGCTTATCAGCTCTGTCAGGACATGTAGACCTCTATTTATTCTTTTGGGGCCTGTGACCATGGCTAGCTATAGAATGAGGACATGCTCCTAATTCCTATCACAATAACCTACAGATGTCATTATCCTCATTTTTACAGAGGGAAGTTCCTGAGGCACAGAGAGGTTGAGCAAGCTACTCAAGGTCAAACAGCTCAGAAAGTAACCAGGGTTCAAATCCAAAAGATGGAGCTTCAGAGCTGATGCTCCCAACCAACATGTTATATTGACTCGTGCCAATTTTGTTGATTTCTTAAGGATAATATTGAGACTCAGAAATAATTCATTAGTGGCATATTTAATAAATTGGTGCTGTGTGGTCAGAGGGATTTCTAATATAAATACATGGCTAAGTTAGCTGGACAGTGCTGAGTAGAAAGTAAATATCCTCACTGAGCCTGAACTGAAGGAAATCACTTTGTCCATAAAGACAGCAGCTTAGGATAAGTCAGATCTGCTCTGCCCAGGAGGTTTCCCTACAGCGGGAGGTACTCACAGCTCCCCTCATCCATGAATGAGCTCAGGAGGAAGAAAAGAAAGGATGTGTCTGATTTTCCTAGTGCATACTTGTTGAAAAGAGCAAAAAAGCAGCCCAGTGTTTGCTTCTTAGGAGACCGGGCCACAGGAAGAGACCCTCTGCCCTACTAAGATACATGGGCCTTTGTGTTCCAGAGCCTTCCATAGGTGAGGGCTTAAATGATTGGGAACCATCCATTGACATCATCGCCATGGTTATTAGCCCAAATGACTCCTTCCCAGCCCTCAGAACATCAGCTTTTGTCACTTGCTCCAAGAAGCAGTCCTTCCCCAACACTCTTTTCCGTACCCCAATTTAGCTTAAATATTTTCCTATGTTCATATATTCTGTAATATGTATGGTAACTGTGCTTAATGAATACTTTTGAGATGTAATTTGGTACCTCCTTCCCTGGTCTGAAATCCACAGGTTGTGAAACAAGACTTTTGTTCAAAAATGTGTCCCTTCACCTAACACAGTACCAAACATATAGCAGCTTCTCGGGATTTTCTTTGCCTTGCATATATGTGTGTACTCAATGAAGAGACCAAGGTCAAATCCTTCCATTTCTTTTCATTTTTAGGGAAGAATGAAGCCAAAGCCACTCCAGGGGAGATTGACGTCCCAGAGACATCTCAAAGCAAAGCTGAACATGTGGTATGCACCTGGGCATGTAGACCTTCCAGAAGGTTCTCTCAGATCCTCAGCCTTCTCCTCTCCTCTCTTGCTGGGTGGAGCACTCTCCTGTGGTTTTTTGGTTCCCACCCAACCCCTTGATGTCAGCCTGTCTTTAAGACTTGCCTCACACAGGGAAAGGAAGCAGGAGAAGGAAAGTGTGGGTCAGTTCCTATCGAGCTGATGTACAGGAACCTCTTGCCATTGCCAGGTACCAAAGAAATTGTGCTGGCAGCCTGTGTACATGGGAGCTTCCAGAGCTTGAGACACTCCATCAACTGCCATCAGAAAACGGGGTGGTCGTGAGATTTTCTTTAATAACTTAAGTATACCTTCCAGAAACTGAGGGTGACTTTTCCCCCAAGCATCATTTTAAAACAATGTAACAGGCTGTAACTTAAAAAGAAGAAGGGAAGGGAAGGAAGGGAGGGAGAGAAAAAATCTGGCAAGCAGTTAAAACTCATTTTAATATCCCAGGATTTATCCAGGAGATATTAAAGAATTTCTTAAAAATACCCTGAATTTTTCTATTGTTGTTGTTTTTTGCTAATGCCTGGATTAGAATATAATTCATCCTAGCATGACAGGAGGCCTCTCCATGCACTTCACACATTGAAATATTTTAGAAAACAGTATCATTTTGGCAAGCCTCTTGCCATGCAAGGAACAACAGCAAATGCTTTTCTCCTTGAGTGTTAAGTCTGTTGTGAATAAGATTATAAAAAAAGTACATTTTGCTCTTTTATTTCACTTCTTGTTGGAGAAAGTTATTGCATTTTTATAATAATCAACTCTCATCCCTGTATAAGCAGCATTTACTAAACCACTTTAAAAGAAAATTGAAGCAGGAGACTGATAAAAATAATGGTCCTATTGTCCCCAGAGGTGGGGGGAGCATCCATCCATCCATCCATCACATATTCATTCAAGTATATCTTGAAAATCTACTATGTGCCAGCCACTAACTACCAATAATGGGCCAGTAACTATCTCATAAGCCCTGCCTCAACATCTCTGGGGAAGAAACTCAGAAAAATAAAATGTCCAGTGATGTGTGCTAAGAATAATTCTCACTCAGCTTTGACTATAAGGAAAGGCTTCACTAAATAAAAATAAATAAATAAATAAAATGGGGTAATAAGAGCTAGGGAGATAGCTCAGTCTGTACAGTATTTACCTTACAAGTGTGAAGAGCTGAATGATCCCCAGTACTCACTCAAAAATACCAGGTGTGATGGTGTATGCCTCTAATCCCAGCACTGGGGAGGTGGAGACAGGAGGATCCTTGGGGCTCAATAGCCAGGTGAATGATGCTACCCAGCATAGCACCCAAAGTTATCCTATGGCCTCCACATGTGAACACACATGCATGTGCTAACACACACACACACACACACACACACACACACACACACACACACACACACACAAAAGATGTGGGATACGAGATGGGTCCTGAAAGCCAAGTAAAAGCCCAACTACTGAAGGCATGGGTGTCAAGAAGGGCTTTCAGAACAGAGGGAAACAGCTTTATAAAGAAAGGCATAAAATGTCTCCAGTTGTCAGATTGCATGTGTTTGGAGGAAAAGAAAAGATTTATATGCATAGCTGACAGGAGATAAATTTTAAGAGATAAGCTGGAAAATGAACCAAAATGTTCTATGTGCAAGCAAGGAATTTGGGCTTCTGACACAGTCAGAGGAAAATGACATAGAGTGTGTTATTTACTCATTACTTACAGAGCCATCTCTGCTTCCCTTGCCTTCTTTCATAGTTAGACACAATGAGAGAGGGTCTGAAGGAATGTCAAACTTAAAATCAGTTGTTCAGATCGAATGGTCATCTCTGATCTCTGCCATCACCCACCACAATGCACACTTGTGTAAGTTAACATGGGCTGATTTTCTAAGACTTTCACCATTTTTACATTGACCTAAAACTTTTAAAATGCATAAGGATTACTCATCTACTTTTCTATGTGAAACTTCCTGCTTTCTCCTGAAATTAAATTTTTTGTTTTGTTTTTTGAGGTAGGGTCTCATTCTAGCTCAGGCTGACCTGGAATTCCCTTTGTAGTCTCAGGGTGGCCTTGAACTCATGGCCATCCTCCTACCCCTGCCCCCCCCACCAAGTAATGGAATTAAAGGTATGCACCACCACACCCTGCTTTCAAAGTTAATTTTATCCAAGCAGAATTATTTTATATTCATCCATAGAAACCAAGTGCTTGTATCCATGTCTATGCAATTTTCTATAACATTCTAGAATTGCAAACAGCCACATTGCCACATTCTCTCCTCCAGCACCCAAACCTGTCACCAACCTCAGAACCAAGCTTCTTACAGAAGTTTCTAGTCTGTAGGTTTTCACTGCTTTTGTGAGAAGTCTGAGACAAAGAATCAAAACTGTAAAATGTTAGACATTTGAAAGTTAAGGGGGGGGTGGAGACGGTACAAGTTAGAGGTATCATTTTATAGTTAATTAGGAATATTTGGATTGTGATAACCAGAAGCCAGTCTTAGTTTACTAGAAGAATAGGGAAGAGTCCATGTTAACTAGACAAAAATGCAACAATGAAATGAAAGAGTTTCAAACACTGTCAAGACTTCCTGTTTCTGATCTTCTATCTGATGGGAACTTTATCTCTCTGTTTCTCCAAAATTCGTGGACAATAGGTTCATTTACCTATTTGATACTAAATGCCTGTGCCTGAGCTATACAAATCAATCATGGCAGTCCTTCCTGCAACCATGCTAACTGTACCCATGGGAGGTGAACTCCTTGGAAGAGCAGGGTTGGGCGGCTCGACCATAGATACCTACCCTTCCTGCACATGGAAGGTGGCAGGATGCCTTATTTGGCACTATTGGGATTCATTTATCTACTTTGTTGAAATTGAGATCTCTAATTGGAAGTCAAAGTTTGGGTAAGGGTACCAAAGTGAATGAGAAAATACCACTATGGCCTGCTTATAGGTTTGAATCTGTCTAAGTGCAAACTTAGTGAATTGCTTGCACATTCTGGGCCTCTACTTCCTCTGTTAAATGACAGGTAGACTGGGTGCACTTTAACATTCTTTTTTTAATGTTTTATTTATTCATTTTCAAGCAGAGAGAGAAAGAGAGAGAGAGAACACTAGGGCCACTACCTTGTGGGTCTGGCTTATGTGGGTCCTGGGGAATTGAACCCAGGGCCTTGGGCACTGGAGGCAAGTGCCTTAACTGCTGAGCCATCTCTCCAGCCCCACTTTAACATTCTTGAACATGGCACACACAGCTGAGGTAATGTCACTGCTGTGTCAGTTACTCTTTCATCACTGAGAAGGTGCTCACTTTGCCCAGAAACCCAGTGACTGTAGATTCCACCAGGACAGCTTGAGAAAAGCATCAGTAGAACCTGCAGACAGGTACAAAGTCCTCTGCCTCATGAAAGTCACAAATGAAAATGTGAAAATTGAGCAAAAGTGATGATGTCACCCTTCTCTAAAAAAAAAAAAAAAGAAAAAGAAATGTGTTCGCATCCAATCAAAACTTGGCAAATGGAGCCTCGTGGAACAAAATATTTAAAACCCTCCTCTTACTTTCCACAGTCAGCCAGACCCTGCAATAAATCTTCCTAGCTCTATGGCCTCATTTGTACATGAGTCTGGAGAAGCTCTGGGTGGTGAATGGGTGCCAATGAGATGCTTATGTTGTTTTGGTAGAAAATTCCAGAAGAAATGCTGCAGCCAGAAAACCCTCCTGCTGAGACGCCAGCCCCACAAGATGCTGTGAGCTCTCTGAAAATCAGGCCAGTCTCCCAGCCTTCTGTGAGCCCAGCCATGATGAAGGAACCTGGACAAGGGGAGATATGGATAGACAGGTTCCGGAAGCTGGAGAACGCCCTGTACCTGTGTGATCTCAGTAACACAGGTATGGTCTGAATTTCAAAGCCTACATGCAGTTCTCTGTGTTCTACTTTACACATGAATATCTTGCTTTCTTTCATTTCTTGTACAACTAATACAATGTGTGTACAAGACATTTGCTTGGCTCTGTGCTGAGCACAACCAGGGAACAAAGATGAGGCAGACAGAAATCCCCAAGCAGGTAAATGACAATCTCATAATGTCTCTCTCCCATCTTTCCTCTACTCAGTCTAACCCATGGTCCAATCTTGCAATTCCCCTAATTTAAAATACTCAAGGGGCTACCTTCTGTTCTCTCATTGAACTCCAAACTCTGTCACAAAGCAAACTCTGGTCCCTGACCTCCAGACTCATCTCTTCTATAGTTGTCAGTTTCTTAGCATTTTCTACCCAGTTATAACGAGTCCCTTGCCTTGCTTGCCCATGTATCTGTGCCTTTCTTGATGCTAAATTTCCCATCTGTCATGGTTTGATCCAGGTGTCCCCCACAAACAAATGAATGTGTTCTGATAGATCAATCCTCAGCTGATGGCAATTTAGGAATTAGAACCTCACTAGAGCTGTGTTGTTGGAGCGGGCTTATGGGGGTTATAAGCCAGCTTCCCCTTGCCAGTGTTTGGCACACCTTCCTGCTGCTATTTCCAGTGCTGTGGCAGAGGTGATGTCCACCGTCTGCTCATGCCATCATTTTCCCTGCCAGGATAGAGTCTCCCCTAGAGTCCATAAGCCAAATAAACCCATCCCTCCACAAGCCGCTTTTGTTTGGGTTCTTCCTGCGCAGCAACTAGAGTGCTGACTGCAACACCATCTATACAACTCCTTGTCTACTTGGCTCATAAATACCTAAATATAATTTATGTTGGAATCCAACATAGGCCGGCTTGTAACTGGCTTCTCGGGGGTCTTTATTACATTATTGTATTTGATGTATTATAACATTTTGTGTGTATGATGTGTTTGTGTGTGTTCATGTATGTGACTATAGACAAGGGCATGCCAATGCACATATATATGGAGGTCAAAGGACAACCTCAGGTGTTGCCCCGGCTTTCCACCTTGTTTGAGGGAAGGCTTCTTTGTTGTTCTCTGTTGTGTACCTCCTGCTAACTGGCCCATCAGCATCCAAGAAACTCCATTTTCAAGTGGTCTCTTTGGGATCACAGCTGTTCAAGCTAGCAACATCTAGCTTTGTATGTGGATTCCAGGGATCTAAACTCAGGTGCTAACTTGCTTGGAAAGCTCTTTATTCACTTATAAGACATGTCTCCAGCCCCAATATATTGTATTTTTATTTGATTACTTATTAGACCAGTAGGCTCTATTCCTCTTTTATCCCTGACACCTGCACAATTCTGTAAAATATGTACTTTTAAAAAAATTAGAACAAATTAATGAATGTATGTGTATAAGTAAACACCATGGAAGGTGGCAAATGATATTATATGAAAGGTGCAAGGAAAACTATGCTAATGTTAAAATGATTACTAAGGAATAAGTGCAGGCAGATCCAAAGAAATGAAATCGAGACGCTTTCTTGGGCTAGGTGCCTTGTTGGCCAAGCAGAATACTACGTGTGACACTCACTGAAAGGAGCTGCATTAGAATAGTACAAAGGGCTGCTCAGAAATGTACAAAGTGATAAAGATGAAGAGATAGAAGGGGGCACATATTGAAAGGATTTAAGGGTCAGACCCAGGAATTGCACACTGTGACAATTCAAATAATGTGGTTAGCACTGAGCTCCTAGGCAGAGGAGTGGCCTGGGGAAGATGTGCATCAGACTTGAATGTGTGGAGTGAAAGAGCGGAGGAAGAACAGCAACAAAACAGCTATGGCAATATGCAAGCAAGATAGAATGAAGCGTGGAACCATGCCAGGGGTACCTTGGAATGGAGACGCAGGAGCAGATTCCAAAGTACAGAGATGGAAGCTGTCACAGTGCGCCTCACAGTGCGCCTCGAGAAGAGCGAGACACTGTGGAAGCCAATGAGAGCAATGGCAAGGACTTCATTCTATGTGCATGTGCTTCCCCTCCTTGTTAGCATTAGTCCACAAGACTCAAGTCCTCATAACTTCACATACTACTCAAAGATTTCAAATCATTATAAAAAAGAAAGAAAGGTGCTGTAGGAGATCACTCAGTGATTAAAAGCCTTCTAGAAGACCCATGCACAATTCCCTATTTCCCACATAGAGCCAGACACACAAAGTGACTTTTGCATCCAGAGTTTGTTTGACAGAGGCAAAAAGTCCTGGTATGCCCATGCCCAGGCTCATACATTCATTCTACCTCTCTCTCTTTCCTACACAAAATAATAAAAATGTGTTTTACAAAGGAAAGAAAGTAGGAAGGAAGAAAAGAGACAGAGAGAGAGAGAGAGAGAGAAAAGTCTGACAACTTAAATGAAAGATTCATCTAGCTGAATTATAAAATATTTGTTAAAAACCTGTTCATGAGCCATGTACAATACTAAAGGCTAGACTGGAGAAAAACCAGAAAGAATGAATGGCCTCAAAGATCTACTTCTAAGTAAAGCTCACAGACTGGTAACAGTTTGCAATCAGAAAGAATGGAAGGAAGGAAGGAAGGAAGGAAGGAAGGAAGGAAGGAAGGAAGGAAGGAAGGAAGGAAGGAAGGAAGGAAAAGGGAAGAAGGGAGGGAGGAAGGAAGAAGAGAAAGGAATGAATGGAGAGAAAGAAAAAATGGTGCCCAGAAGCAACATATAATTTATTTATTATTTGCAAGGAGAGAGAAAGAGAAAGAAAAAATGGGTTTACCAGGGCCTCTATCCACTGCAAACGAACTCCAGATACACACACTACTTTGTGCATCTGGCTTTACATGGGTCATGGGTTCTGGGAAATCAAACCTGGGTCATTCGTCTTTGCAGGAAAGTGCATGAACCACTGAACCATCTCTCCAGCCCCAGTCTTTTGAAACTGATTTGTGGGAGGATTTGGAACTTTGGGCTAGATGAGCCTTACAATGCCCTAAGCAGATCTCAATGGGCTATTCCGGTGGCAGTTTGAAAGGCCAGAGGCCAAGAGAAATGTGGACTGTAGAGGCCTAGCTTGTGAGGTTTCATAGGAGAACAAGGACCCTATTGGAAGCTGGGCTAGGGGCATTCATGTGATATTTCATTGAAGAAGCTGGTTGCATTCTGCCCATGTCCTGAGAACCTGGAATAGGAAATGTTAAGGCAGAAAAGCATTCATTCTGCTTTCTCTTTGCTTCCCTGATTCATATCTTCAATAACAGAGAGGAAAATACAGAGAAGAAAGAAATGAAAAATATAGTTTGACACAGAAAGAAATGTAAGCAAATTTAAAGTCCCAGGCCAAGAGACTACAACTGCTTCAGCAATACTTGCTAAAGTGATTACCACCATTAAAGGGAAATCTACAGCTTTTTACTGGGACAACAGGAAGGATGTCCTGGGGGAAAAACCCAATCCATTGAAGGTCATGGCTGGAAGTGTGCAAATTGTTTGGAAAAGAAAAGTCCTAAAAAAAAAAAAAGGTAGAAAGCAGTCTTTGCTCCCAAGGTCAGAATACAGAGGCTGCTACGGGTATGTTCCATGGGTCCCAGGCTCCATACCAATGTGACACCAGAACTTGGCAGCATTATTCATGTGCTACTGGTTTTAGAAGCATAAACAAATGTCCTGGAACATTTGACCATGGTCCGAGAGCCTCTGATGCTACATAATGGGAGACAGGAGAAGCCTCTGAATGAAATTGTGAAGGGGAACCATGAGTTGCAATGGAAACTCAGGATGCTAGAGATGCCAGGACCTTGGGACATCTGGCAAGAGAACCTGTAGGCTGGGGGCAGATCCAGCTCATGAGAGAAGCTACAGACAACTCTTACTGGATAACCCCACCCATATCTTAGAGTCTAATCTCTTAAATTCCCTTTATCATACATATTCGTTCTGTTGGTTCTGTTCCTCTAGAGAACCCTGATTAATCTACTCCATCAAAGTGCAACACTATTCTTCACAGAAACATTCCTAAAATTTATTTGGAATCAAAAGATTTAATATAGCCAGAGCCGTTCTAAGAAAAATTGATAATAATGCAGGAAGTGTCACTATAGTTGGCTTCACCATAGTAACAATAATGGGGCAGTAATGGTACAAGAACAGACATGTAGATCAGTAGCATAGAAGAGAAGATTCAGATATAAACCTGTGCAGTTACAACCATCTGATTTTGGGGGAAAATGCTGAAAATACTCACTAAAGTAAAACTAGAGTAAAGATGACCTCTTTAACAAATGGTGCTAGGAAAACTGGATACTAATGTAGAAGATAAGGTCCTTAACTCTCTCCATACACAAGAATCAGTCTTGTACCAAAGACGTAACATGAAGACCTAAAACTCTGAAACTCAGAGGGAAAAGATAGGGAAACACCTCAAGATATAGGCTTAGTTAAGGACTTTCTGAATAGGACTTTATTTGTTCAGGAAATAAGGCCAAGAAGCAACACATGAGACGTCATGACACTAAAAATGTTTTGTATACCAAAGGAAACTGTGAATCAAGTGAAGAACCACCTTAACAGAATGGGAGGAATCTTTTCAGTCTATGCCTCTGATAGAGGACTAATATCTAGGCTATTCAAAGAACTCAAAGACTAAATAATAAGAAATCAAATAACCCAATCAACACATGGGCTATGGAACTAAACAGAGAGTTCTCAAAAGAAGAAACACAAATGGCCAGTAAATATGTTTTTAATGTTCAATGCCCTCAGCCATATCAGGTAAACACAAATTAAAATAACTTTTAACAGAATGACTACCATCAAAAAAAATTAAATGATAACAAATCCTGGTGAGGGTGTGGAGAAAGAGGAGCAAATATCTTATTCACTATTGGCCCGATTATAAACTGATGAAGCCAGTATAGAAATCAGTGTGGAGATTTCATATACACCTAAAAATAGATCTACTATGTGACCCAGCTATTCCACTCCTGGGCATATACCCTAATTACTGTACACATTAAAATAGAGATACTTGCTCAGCTGTGTTTACTGTGGCTTTATTCACAATAGCTAGGAAATGAACCTAGATGTTCATAAAACTGATGAATGGATAAGGAAGATGTGGTACATATACACAAAGGAGTTTTATTCAGCTTCAAAGAAAAATAAAATTGTGAAATTCACAATAAAATGGACGGATCTATAAAATATACTAATTGAGGTAAGCCAAGCTCTAAAATGACAAACCTCATGTGTTCTCTCTTGCGTGTGGATCCAAGCTTCTAGAATTTAGATTTGTGTAGAAGTTGGAGTAAATGTCAATAGAGGCAGGAAGCTATAAAAGGACCATGTGGAGATCAGATGGAGTGATTAAGAGAAGCGACAGTAGATATATACATAGAGGGTTGAAATACAAGCAGTGTGGCGATTTAAATGGGGCTTAATTTTTAAAGAAAAATGTAAATCACATGGCATTCTAGAAGCATGTACAAGTTTATGTGTCAAATAATAAATGAATAATAGAATTATTAATAATTAATAATAAAAGGAAAGAGACACAAACTGATGACAAACTCTCAATATAACGCAAGCTAAGGTACCAGTGTGGGTGCTGGGGAGACGGAGCTGGGGCCAAGACATGCTGTAAGGAGGGCTTTGGAGCTTGAATAGGCATTTTAAGTGTGAAACAACCTTCTGCAGAGGTGAGGAGTTGGGATTGAGCACGTTGGAGACAGAAGTGAATGAGACAGCCTAGAGGCTCATGTTAGGTTGTGATATGACATAGCCAAGTTGAGACACTACTGTGAACCCTGCTTCTCTGTCCAGTGCCTACCAAAAGGTTCAGAGGACATCATGAAAGCTGAGATGGATTGTTTGGAGAAGATTATAGAGAAAAGGAAGATGAGGAGGGGATTAAAATAACCTTGAGTCCATGTAGTCACTGAACAGATTAAAAAGTCCAAATGTGAAGTCATCGTTATAGATACTAAATGTAGTTGCTAAGAGACCCCCCCCCCCCCGAAAGGTTGGAACCTTCCTCCTAGGAACAGAACAGTCTCTAGAAACATGTTGTTGACTTTGGAGGCAGGTTACAATGAATTTCAGATGCTTCCCTCATGGCCCCTTTACTATGTGTGACTCTTTTCTGTTTTTTGTGAAATTTGCTCGCTCCTCAACAGCCAAAGAATGTGTCGGCCAGATCCAGGAACATCTACGACTATCTTTAATGAGGAACCAGGATTAGCTGAAGTCACCCTGTTGGTTCCTTAGCCACAGCATTTCATAGACCACGTAGGTCCTCGGCTAGATGTAAAACAGATGACACCTTCTTTGCCCACAGATGAATCACTATGCTTTATTATGTCAAGGAAATATGTAAGCCAGCACATTCCTCCTCCAGAAATGCAGGGTGAAGGGAGAGCATCCATCAAGTCAGCATTTCTGGGAACCTGTGGCTCTTATTCTCTAATGGGACTGTCAAGAAAATCGCCTTGAGAATGAGCAAGGAATTACTTCATCATCATTCTGATTCCATAACTGATCATGTTTTCTAAAGAAAGACAGATTGTTGGGACAAATGTCTGAGAAAATGGTGCACTTGGAATTTGCCCAGGGAACCAAAGGCTAAATAGAAAATATCTTAAAGTTCAAAGACGCAAAATGCCTTAAAGGACATTCTCTGCATGGACCTGGACTTTGTATGCATTTTTATCTCTCAATTCTCACATCGACTGGGCACAGAATGGCTGAGTACCTTTATTTCAGAGGAGGAACTTCAGATCAGTGATAACATGAAGGCCTGTGGGAAGTTGAACCTTAATTCAAACCAGCTCTGCTTGGTTTCCCACTGCAGCTCTATGACACACAAGAAAGAACATGAAGTTTTGCTCATTCTTTTTTAAATAGAAGATATAGATTTAATTCCCTATTACCAGAATTGCTAAGGTCACAGCCTGGCTTCTGGCAGTCCTAACAAGTCAGATTCAGCCGCCCATTCTTATCAGGCCAATTAAACAAGTAAAAGTGAAAAGCAGAAAAAGATTTATTCAATGTGACCACTGAAGAACAAAGAGGTCCAGGGACCCTCCAAGTCTGTCATCAGGGTCCTGACCTGAGGGTGAGATTTCAACAGAGGACAAATGTCATGCAGTGTGGTCCACCCATCACTGAGACTTCATGATCTTGGCTCAGTGTCTCCTGCAAGGTGTTTAGACAGCATCCCAGAACTGTGTTAAATCTCTTTCCTGGAGACAAGTTTCTTGTCTGGCTGCCACTAGGCTTCAGCCTTTTTCTTCTCTCAGCATAAGACTTCTGGAAAAATTCCAATTTCTTGGGGACCATTGTTTTAGTAGACTAATAGCCAAAGGGAGGGGCACAGATTTCTCTTTAGAAGATTTATCCTTCTTCCAGGATGGTTACATCTATGCTGTACCATTTGCTAAGCCCTGAAAGTAGTCACATGTATTATCTGAGCCTGTTTCCTCACCTATAAATTAGAACTGATAATAATAAAATATACCTCCTAGAGTTGAGAAAGAATCAAAGAAGATAAAATACCTGAAAGCTTTTTAAAAACTATGAAATGGTGTGTGTGTTAAGGTGGTTCTTATTGGTTCTTTCATTTTAGTTCTGTCTGGAAGAGGTCAGGTTTTCCAACACTCATCTGCACTTTAAGGGATATTTATGCAACTTCTCCTTCCTTCCCCCAGTGCAGTGTAAATTGGACCAATGCAAATTTCAGTTATTAGGATTTGTTTGACAGTAGAAAATAACATAGTGATTCCAAGGTGAAGTTCTAATTAAAATACCAACTAAATGCTATACATTTTAACATCTTCATACCAAGATTTACACAGCTTCAATAATATTAATGATATAATTATCATAATTATCTATAGCAGTAAGCATTAATCAGTGTTTACTAGTACTGGAAAATATACTGAATACTATTTTATTGAATTCTCAAATTGTAATGGTCCCTATCATTTTATAGTTGAGGAAACTGATGCTCAGAAGAGTTTAAGCCTGGGCTGGAGTGATGGCTCAACAGTTAAAACATCTCCTATGCAAGCTTGAGGGCCTAAGAAGGCCTGAGAGACTGCCTGATACCCACATACATAGCAGAGTGTAGCCGTGCAAGTCTGTAAACCAGTCCTGTGGGGAGAGGTGTATTGAGGATTGTCAGGGCTTAGGAACAGACATCAAGCTTCAAGATCATTGAGAGTCCCCAGCTTTAAAAAAGCACAGCAGAAGATCAACGAAGGGGACAGCCAACACTTCCCTGGAGTTCTCAGGGGAGTGGAGCCCCACCAAGGCGAGGTCAAGGGGCACCGCATGGTCACATACCCATGCTTACACCACATCACATTTGTGGTACTGTGGTCACTTTTGAGCAAACTTAGACCAGTGACTTAGCAATTCTAGGCTTCAGTTCTCCCACTGTGAAATGGGTTATGGTGAAGATTAAGGGCATTAATATTGTAAAATTAGTGGAGCAATGCAAGAGACATAGCAAATTTTATAGGTAAATATGAATTATTTTTGCAATTCTTATTAGACTCTAGTTATTTTTGTATAATTTACCTTATTCATGGGTTGTAGTCAGCTTTCTAGTTGCTGCTCTGAAAGAACCCAAGCAAAAGCGGCTTGTGAAGGAATGGGTTTATTTGGTTTTCGGACTCGAGGGGAGTCTCCAGCCTGACAGGGAAAACTATGGCATGAGCAGAGGGGTGGACATCACCTTCGCCACCGCACTGCAAACAATGGCAGGAAGGTGTGCCAAACACTGGCAAGGGGGAGTTGGCTTATAACCCCCATAAGCCCGCCCCCAACAACACAGCTCCAGAGATGTTCTAATTCCTGAACTGCCATCAGCTGGAGATCAAGCATTCAGGACACATTCATTTGTTTGTGGGGGACACCTGGATCAAACCATGACACCATGGGTTGGGAAACTTCCATACACCATTTTTCAAAATTCATTGGATTCTCAGTCACAGCATCTGACAGACACATCTAAGCTCAAATCCAGGCTCAGGACTATCTTAGTGACTTTAGTGATGTTGCAATTCACACTTGCTGCCCTCTTGGCAGCTATCAAGCTACCCAGCCTTCTTGCAGAAAGCATGCCAATACTGGCATTGGTGTATAAGGTGTATAAGGTGCCCAGTACAGGTCCTGACTCAGATCCTTGAGAAGCTAGCTGGAGAAAGTCATAGGAAATGCATGTTTAGAAATATTGCTGTTTAAACCTCTCATGACTATGATAAGATAAAAAGAAAACAGAATATTTAGGAATAATTTTTCTAGGCATCTGACCTTTTATAAAAATAGGTTTTAAAAGTTGTATGGCTACACAGGATAAGCCAGTGAGACAGAAACCAACGATTTCGACACAAAGACCCCTAAGCTCACAACCTTAAAGCAGCCTTAATACTCATCCACCACGACTCAGGGAACTGAGCGGAAGAGGGGACGGAAAGATTGTAAGAGCCGTGGTGGGGGAGATTATCCAGAGGCATGGCCAGGAGAACCTGGCTGAAAACTAGGCTATCCAAGGTCCCCTGTCACAAGGACTGATCCAGACAACCCATGGAGGAGGTTATCCAGCGGAGTGGGGAGGGGAGGGCAGCGGGGAATTGGGGATAACAACTCATTGTTTGCCCACTAAATGTTGTAACTCATTATGGACAATAAATTTTAAAAAAAAGAACAGCAAAACAAAATAAATAAATAAATAAATACAAATAAAAAAATAAAAGTTGTATGGCTACAAAGAACAACTTTAAATGGCTTAGAATTTATCTATGGTTTTTATTGGATCCCATCTTCTTCTTTCTACCCGCCCCCACCAAAGTTAACTCAAAATCTTTCCTGAGATCTAAATTTTTTTAAGGAGCCACTTCATTTTTAAGAAGCTTAAATTCTTAAAATATTAGTATTTGATTTCTGCATACAACTCGTGCAAGCTAGTGTGTGTGTGTGTGTGTGTGTGTGTGTGTGTGTGTGTGTGTGTGTGTGTTCCTTGATTCTCCTTTTGGAAAAAAAAAATCTGCATCTCCCAATCTCATTACAGGAGTTCTGCAGAAGGAACGAGCCAAGCGTCTCATTCATAACTACAATCTCATTTACAACCTGTCCCTGAGTCCTCGGAAAATAGACCAGGCCTTGCGGAAATTCCGTGTGGGAGACAATATGCTCTTGGAGCCAGCACTGCGGTACTTAAAGGAGCTATGATAACAAGGCCATATTGTAAGAACAGATGTTTCTCTGATCTTCCTGGCTTCCCAGACCCAGTGTTCTCCCCAGCCTCAGTGTTGTGGAGGAGACTGGATCAGGGAGGCCGTGTACTATTCCAGATTCTTGGACTTGGACTTGGTATCTGGCTATGACATTTGTTCATGAGCAGTTCAAAATGATCAGAGAAACCAGGTTTTCTCTTCTGACATGACAAGAATCCAATTACTTTAAGTGCTCTTCTATTCTAATAAAGTTAATTATGTATATGTTGTTTGACATTTTTTTCTATGTTGCTAACAAACTGCTTTTGAAAACTCCATGAATTTATGTAGCAGAAAATATGTCAGAAGTTGTTAACTCCCCCATAATGCCTGGTTCACAGCAGACCTCCCTACATCTTTTGATTTGTCATGCCCTATCTTCCCTTGTTTTGTTTCTGGGACTGGGTTGCACTATGTAGCCCAGGTTGACCCTCAGCTGGTGGTCTGCCTTGCCTCAGATTTCTGAGTGATTCAATCCATCATTTACTTGTGGGGGCACATAAGCCTTTTCTCTAGCTAGTCACTGCTTCAGGGAGGATTTTCAGTAAAAGAGAAATGAAAGTTTAAACATTATCTTAATACAGGACAATGATTCCAAGTGAGTTTTTCAGATAAGACCAGTCCTCCAGTGAAAAACTAGACAATGTGACAATGGCACCAGGGGTATTCCTCAGGGTCCTGGATAGAAGTTTAAGGCAATACAATTGAGAGCAAAGACTCTGGAAATGGGTAAGCTCTATTGTTTCAGGACAGGAAAACCAGGTAAAACTTTCTCCATCAATCATCATCGTTCTACCCAGAACACCCCCCTGCCTACCAGCTCTACCCCTCTCACACAACATAGTTACACACATATCACCATGGGTAAGTTGAAGAAATAAGGCCTCAAGTCTTCAAAAATAAGGTGTTCCTAGGGTTTTCATAGTATTTAGCAACCTGGACACCGGTCTTCAAATAGTATGAGAGATAAAATGGAAATACATCAGGGGACAGACAAATAGAACAACCTCTGAATGTGCCAACATGCTCCATTTTATAATGGGATGTCTCATGAAATCTCATAAATAGACCTTCAAGAGCAAAACCATTTGGATCCTCTCAGGTAAATGCTTTCATTTATACAATCCTTGAGTTTCCCATGGGCCTGTCTCTTGATCACCTCCTTTACTTTTTGGAACCCCTGGACCTGCTCAGCACCTTGTAGGCCAGAAAGGTGAAACAAATATTGTTTCCTCATCCTATGAAAATCTACAGTGAGGAAAATGTGAATATTAGGTCTAAGAATTTACATCTATCAACTACTAAATGTCTGGGATGTGATGTATTTTATTTCATTCAACTCTGACAACTAAATGGGTTTGATGGGTCCATTTCACAGAAAGAGAAATAGGCTCAGAGAAGTGAAGAATAAATCCATTGCTTATGTCCAAATAATAATAATAATAAATAATAATAATTTTCCAGAGGGAGGGTGCTTTCCTTGGAACACTGGTCAAAGAAGGCCTCAGAAGAACCTAGAACACCCCTCCTTGTGGGGAAGTGGGTTGGAGAGGCAGATGGGATAAAGAGATAATTAAAAACCCAAAGTTAAGGTAAATATGCTAAGACACGGGTCTTCAACAGTAAGAATTTGAATTTGTCCAATTCATTATATCTGACACCTGGCAGAGTGGCTGCTTCATGGCCTCAGTTTCCAAAAATGTATGCAATCAAGGGGACTCATTTATAGAGATTGAAGCATAAGTGGTATCCCCAAACCTATATGGCTATAGGCCAAAGCATTACCTGTACCCCATAGTGTTGGCTAAATAAATACTTCCTTATGCAGGGGAATCATGGCTAGATCATGGTCCTTACTCTCCATCCCCACCTTCTGGACCTCACTGAGAATAGAAGTGCAGGCCATAAAAGCAGTCCTAATCCATCACGTGTAGGGAGCCGGCTGTAAACTTGGCAGTGGCTCATCCTCCCTGAACTTCAATTTCTTCATCTATAATAATTAAACCCACTTGCCAGAGTAAATGCCAGTTGGACGGTTCTTCACATCAAGTGTAGCTGAACTTGCAGGAAGCTTCAAACAACGGAGCAATAGTGTATGTGGAATGATAGTTGAGGTCAGGCCGCTACTATAGCAAGACAAATTTTGAGATACATTTTGGCCTTCACGGTCCATGTGACACTTGCTCTGACATGCTTCCTAGAATCCTCTTTATTTAGAGCTCTCACGGTGATAAAGAGACCAGCACAAGGAAGTTGTGGCATCACGCAGCGGACTTGCAGAGAGTCAACTGAGTGTATGTGATCCAACTGATCAAAAGCCCCAAACCTTGAAGATGGAGAGAGGACAGAAGTGTGATCTCACCATGAAATGAATCTCCCAGCTGTGGACCCTTGAGGAATTCTCGACCCATCAAGAGAACACCACTGGTATCAGATGAGGCGATACATACCAATGACTTAGGTCTGTACTAGCCACAGAGAAGCTCCATGGGGGAATGAGAACATTTATCCTTATTTCATGCTTGCTCTACAAGCCTCCTCATCCAATGGGTCAGGTCATTCAGTGTGTCTTCCAGTACAGATACCTTCCAAGCCCACACACAGCTCAGTCAAGGACATGTCTGGACAGCAGAGACTGTCTGCCGCACCCCTTCCTCATTCTGCCACCTGCCCTTGCTCCTTCTAGTAAACAGACTGGGACGGCATACTCCAGATGAGAAACTGAGGCTCAAGGTATAGCTTGGAACGTGCATGGGTTCCAATGGCTACTGAGTAACAGTGACTGAGCCAGGAATCTGACTGTGCTCTGAAGGTCACAGTTAAAGCAAATGACCCACAGAAAGCTCTTCAGTGTGAATGGTCTAGCTTACCATCAAGCCAGGAGTGAAGAAAATCTGAGCCAGAATCGAGGGCTTCCTAGTCTTTGTCATCCGTGCCAAACCCCAATCCTCCATCAAGTGAGCCCCTGCTGAATGGAGAACCCCCACAAAAACAAGTGTTCAAACCCAGCTGCTTTTTCCCAGCTCCTCCCCCGGTTTGGGCCGGCTGAAATAAAGGACATTTTCAGGCCACCTGGAGGTGGTATGTTCACACAACCCAAAGTACAACGGAAGAGATGGCACAGTCCAGAATTTGCTAAGTGCCTGCTGAATCTTCAGAGGAATTCCCTGTCATTAAGAGAAACAATAATAGAGGGAAGGCAGATGGAGGCGGAGGCGGTACTTTGGAGCTGGCCACAGAACCAAAGCTCTTAAATGCAAGCCTTTCTCCTCTCTCTCTCTCCTCACTTCCCCTCTTTGTGAGCCTTTCAGTTACAGTTCCAATACTCCGTAGCAACAAAGGCAGGGTTCCCAGAGCCTGGGTGCTTCAGGAATGCCAGCCATTCCCCTCATTAACATTGAGAGGCCCTGATCTGCCTGCACAGTTGGCCAGGGACTGTGCAAAAGGCAGAGTGGCTTGGGAGAAGCCCAGCATTCAGCATGGAGTGTTGGGAAGTGGGAAGCCTTCACAAAAGTTTCCAAACAAAAGGCATCAATATTATTTGTGGAGGCATCAGGCTGCCTGGGGTACAGTATGGCTCTGGCTTGGTCACATGCTCCCTCTCCAGGTTCTGGGAAAAGACTTGGGTTTCCCCAGACACATCTTGGCCTCAGACCATGACATTGCGATGAGTCCCTCCTCCTTCCTCTCTCCTGCTCTCTCTCTCTCTCTCTTTCTCTCTCTCTCTCTCCAGACTCAGTTTTTCCAAGTTGGGCAATGGATGGATGCCAGCTGGCAGTAAGGATGGCCAGAGGAGGGCAGTCAATAAAGGGTAAGTGGTCAGATGGTAGGACAGTCGTGAGCAGATGGTGCTGCTGGGAATGGATTTCGGACAAACTCACAGATTGAGCTCTGACAAAAGCCAAGAGAAATTTATCTCACGAAGAGCAATTAGCACTTGGTACAAAGCCCTAAAACACACATAGCCGTCTCCCACACAATCTTCTGCACTTACATGACGGAGCTATGGACCCAGGTTTCGGCTCCCCAGAACTCCAAAGTACTGTCCAGGGGGCCAATTCCTGGAAGTTTACAACCAGCAAAGCCTTCTCATAGAACCACCTCTAAGCAGAGTTCCCTTCAGCTTCCCTGTGATTAAACATCTTCAGAGATATGGACCTTACTCCCTGTCATCTTGTCCTTCCCAGATTGGTCCAGTTTATTCTAAAATAATCCTCTTCCCTATGGCCAAAGAGAATGTTAAGTTTGACTGATGATTTGAATAGCAGTTATAAAAACTCTGTGTCTGACCTTTCTTGGCATCAGAAAGAAGGAAAAATGAAAGGAAGGAAGAAAGGGATGGAAGAAAGGAGTGAGGGAGGGAAGAAGGAAGGGGAAGGAAAAGGGAAGAGAAGAGGAGGGAAGGGGACAGGAGACGAGAGAAGAAAGGAAAGGAGGGAGAGGCGAGGCAAGGCGGTGGACCAGGGAAGGGAGAAGATATGGAAGGGGAGGGGAGGGAAAAGAAGAGAAGGGAAAGAAAGGGAAGAAAGAAAATCTTGCTTCCTACAATGCTGACTCAAGTTGGATAGAGGGTAAAACTAAGAGTAAATTAGGGGAACATATTATAAACAAACATATTAGGTTGTCAGGGCTTCTTTAACCAAGTACCACAAAGTGGATAATTTAAACAGACATTACTGCCACTGAGTAAGGAGGCTAGAAATGCAAGATTGTGGGTAGAGTTACTTCCTTCTGAGATGTATGAGGAGGAACCTGTGCCAGGTCACTTCCATAACTTTGCATGTTTTACTGGCTATCCTTGGCATTCCGTGGATTTTAGAAACGTGACCTTGGCCTCTGACTACATTTTCATATGACATTATTTTCCTTGTTACATGTCTATCTCTATATCTAACCCTCCTCTTCTATAAGGACAGTATCATACTGAATGAAGGACCTCACTGTAACTTGATCTCCTCTGTAACCAACCACTCCAGTTCCAAATGAAGTTCCATTCCCTGTTCTTCTGGGACTCCCAAAGGCTTGTGCTCTTCATGAGTGCCAACCCAGGATGGCAAGGAGATTATTATGTAGATGTCACAAACCTTTTCTTAGAGTTGCCCTAGGAAGAGAGGGCACAACAGAAGTTGGGAATTCATCCACTGGAGTGAATAGGGAAGTTTCCTGAAGGAGAACCACGTGGGCTCAGCTGGGGTGTTGAGTGGGATTTTGTTGGGTGAGTGAAAGGAAATGATCTTCCCAAGAAAATGAAGAGCTTGGGCTGGAGAGATTGCTCAGTGCTCAGAGGTTAAGGCACTTGCCTCTGGTGCCTAAGGCCCCGGGTTCAATTCCCCAGTACCCACATATGTCCTCTCTCTCTCTCTCTCTCTCTCTCTCTCTCTCTCTCTCTCTCTCTCTCTCTCTCTCTGTATTTCTCTGCTTGAAAATAAATAAATAAAATATTTTTTAAAAAAGAAAATGAAGAGCTTATGCAAAGGGACCATCTACTCTCTTCTATCTGGCAACTGTCAGAATTTGCTGTCCACCCCCCTTTACACACAAAAAGCCTAAAATCGATGGACACATTCACGGGAGGATACCTTCCCAACTCACTGAGGTCACACTTGACCTGTGACTCTTCCTCATGAGAGAAGAATCAGCAGCACCCCCATTGAACCCAGTTACATTGTTTCATTAGTAAAATTAACAAAAGTAACATGTCACTCCCTGAAAGAACCTGCAATGGACCTCATGTGTTTTTTTCTATGCTCTGTTTTGTCTACCTAAAGCCAGCAATTTCTCTGATAGCAACCTTGTGCCCAAAGTAATGGCAACATGAATCAGACTAGAATCCACCACCACAAGCATCATCACAAGCCTGTGAATTATCAGATATAAACCTTTGAGCACACGCAAAACAATAATAAGCCATCAAGAATACAGGTTGTATATTACCAGGGCAAATCTTAGTTAAGTTTCTTTATATACCCGGGCAAGTGGGAAGAAAGGGGGCCACACATAATTCCCTTAAGAGTTCTTTAAACTCTGCATTGTAAAGTCACCAATCCTCCTTTTTCTGTCTCAATGGCATTTACTCTTGCAAGTAGGTTTTTAGAAAGCCCTGCACTAAAAGTGGCAGGAATAGCCCCCTGCCTGCCAAGTGTGTTCTCATGTCCACAATGGAGAGTTATGAGTGGAAACTAGTTGTCCAGAAAAGCCTATCTCCCAGCTGACCTCTGGCCCCCTGCGGTTAGCCCAAGTCTCGCAGGCCATCAGGAGAAAGGGCTTGGATCAGGGAGAGGTGATGCATAAGGTCAGACAGACACACACCACTGGGAGAAAAGTCTGGCAAATCTCATCTCACTCCAGCACCCAAAACCCTCTTATAACCCAAGGCTGCATTGTTCAGTCTATTTCTCTCAAGCAATAAGATTCAAACTTTTTGGCGAGAGCCAATCAGCAGAGTGCAGCAGAGCAAAGTATCAACAAACAGGATCAAGGCTTATCAGCGACTACTTCTGCCTCCTGGGATTAAAGGCGTGTGCCATCACGCCCGGCTTTATTCCATATTCTAAAATTTAGCTTAATGTTACTCAGTTAGGCTGGGGCCCAACAGCCTCCCTTGCATGTAGCCATGTCTTTTTAACTGATTCTCACCACTTCAGTGTGAATCGAAGCAGTAGAGTTTCCTGCGTGGGCAGATGTTTTAAGAAACAAATGACCTCCTTTTTCTAAATCTCATGGTCTTTTCACCATACTCTTCAGGGCCAGAAACAATGCTGCATCTTTTAAAAAATACATTCACCCTTTTATTTTCCTATATTTCTTTCTTTTTTTATTTTTTAGTTAGCACACACAGTTTCAAGTGTCATTCATTCTGGCCTTCTCAAATACAAATTGTTTTAATCATCCTCCCCCTCTCCTCTGCTCAGCCCCTCTCTTCATCCCCCTTGTAACCTTCCCCCTTCTGTCTACTTGTGTCCTTTGACCCTTCCCCCACCCCTTCCCAACCTAACCCAAACATATTGACTAGAGTAGTTTTTATTTTCAAATATAATCTCAACATCCCTCAGGACCTAGGAATCCATGCAAGGCACTGTCCAAAGTAAAGTTCCAGCGCCTGACTCTCCCAAGATACCTACCACAAATATTGATTCAAGCACATATAAGCCCTAGACCATGGTATGCACTACCCATGTCAGAATCTTGAATAGGAGCTAGCCTTTAAGGGGCATCAAATAAATATTGTTACATCAATGAAAATAAGCATCACAAACTTCAACTCATTTAAATGGCTGCCATTATCACTAAATATGACCGACTGAAGCATCTTACATAAACCATCACTTCCTTATATCTCTTTGTCTAACTACTGTCCCCCCCCACACACACACCTTATTACCACTGATTCTCCATATTCATTTTAGTCACATGGACAATTCTGTGCTTTCTAACAATATTGTTCATGTTTATTGGCTTTTGTTTGTTTGCTTAATTGTCTCTTCTTATAGTGTCTTTTTCTCTCATTTAATTTTTTTATTGATTGATTTTTTAATCAAAAGCTTGTACTCTTAAACCCCCTTACTCCAGGCCCATTTCTGCCAAGGGTCTTTTTAAAGTGGGTTTATTGGTATTCATTGTGGGGAACAAGAGACCTCAGTCAGTCTGGGGGGGGGGGGATACAGTGCTTCAGGCTATTCCCACCCACCCTGACGTTCCTACAATCTTCCTACTTCCTCTTCCACAATGTCTCCTGAGTCTTGATGGGCAAGATAGGAAATTGACTTACTATTGCTTTTTCTGCACCCTCTGTATCTCTGAATAAGATTTGATTAACCACAGCATTGGCCACCTTCTGCCTGGAACTGGTTTTCAGGCCAGTGCTGAGAATGGCACTTCCTCTCTAGTGGCTTCTGGGCCTGGGCAGATGAAGTGGAGGTGGCCCATCTTGTGGTAGACAGTGGGCTTTCTATTGTTGATGTATTGACGTATCCCGCTTCTCCCCAGTGTTCTGCACCATCTGTAAGGTGGAACACATTCTCCAAACAAAAGCAAGAACAGTTTCAATTGAAGGGGATAAGCCTAGTTATGAGGGAGATTTACTGATGTATACTTCCACTCTTCTTAGTTAAAAAGAGCAGGATGAGGAAAGATCAAACCAATGCAGAACCAAAACTCCGCAGGTCAAACAAGCAACCTGAAGCTCCATGTGCAGCATCTGGGGATGGAATTATATCAACGTCAAAAGGCTTGAGTAGCCATGATCCTCCAACTTTGCTACATGGTACTTAGAGCATTAGAAAATATGTGTCCACCCCAATGACCCCTCTCCTGACATAGTCTTCCTTACTCTCAGAATACAACTCAGCCAAAACCATAGTTTCCCTATGTCCTTTCTGGACTTCCCATGAAGTATCAGTGACTATATCCTTACCAGATAGCTTGTTGTACTTTCATCTCACATGCTAACATGTTAACAAGCAGAAATGATTTTTTAAAAAACATACATTACCATATGTGCTGGTTTGAATGTATATAAATGTCTCTCAGAGCCTGAGGTATTTTTGATTAAGCCTGCAATTTAAATCTCCAGCAGCAGCAGGTGAGGTGGAAGGATACAAACCCAGAAGAAGCTGGACCAGAGCATGAGAGACTGGAGATGCCCTTTAAGACCCCACACAGAGGGCTCAGGAGTGTGCAGTGGCCAGATGAGGGTGCAGAAGTACGCTGTGGCCAGATGGACGTTGGATCACTCCTGGGCCATTGGAGGAAATAGGTCAGAGATACAAGAACAAAGGCAAGCAAAAGCCTATTGCATACTGGTTGTAGGACTTGGGGAAGTCAATGTCATTGAATTTCAGATTCTTCGTCTGCAAATTAAGCCTTAAAGTACCCGCTTTGCAGGATTACCATAAGGGTTAGCGATAAGATATGGAAAGCACCACACATCGTGTCTAAGATTAAATAGCTCTCATAATGGTCGCCATGTATTCTGTAATGCACATGTTTTATAATAACCTGGTCACAAAGACAAAGGAGCTCACATCAAGCTCCTTCTTTCATAGGAATGGCATGAAGGGATAATGCCATCAGCAGAACAGCTTCAAGGGAATCATTGACATACACTGACTAAATAATTTATGTGCTTGGACCATTTTTAAAAGCCCATTATTATTCCTACTCCCTGCCTCACAATGACTCGAGCAGTCTCAGTGCATTAGTTAATTTCATGGCCGTGTTGTGAATCTTACAATATTTCATTCTCCTAATTCAAAATATCCACTCCAAGTGGTTCCAACTTCACAAATAAATAATTCCTGTTGGAAAATGGAGTTTTTCCATCTGCCCAGCCCATTTTCCATCTGTTCCTATAAGCTCATAGCAGGACAGAGCTGGGTCGTGAGGCCCTGTTGATTAGTCCTGATTTAAGGAGGAATGGCTTTCTCCCAGATGGATTGTACATTAGTGATAAAGATTGGTTTCCACTGTTATTAGTTACTATGTAATGAGACAGTTTTAGAGACCTGGAAGTGGGTGGAAAAGTGTGTGCTAAACAGAAGGAAGGAGAGAAGAGTCACATTGACTTGGATCCCACTGTGAACTTGACAACCTTCTAAGCACACAGTGTGTTCATCATTGCATAATTGGAGTCACCCCTCAGGTATATGGGATCTCCCCCTGACAGATAAGGAAACTGAAGTCCAGATGGACATAAAGACTTGCTTAAGGCCACATAATTTATAAATCGGGGAGCTAAGATGTTTTCCAACACCAAGGCTCTTTCCAGAGCACCAGAAAGTCAAGTGCTTTTTGAATGGGAAGTACATTGGCCTAAACTGGGACTTTGTTTTAATAACATACCATGCTATGGTATAAGATTATCCCTTGAAGTAGGAGTAATTCCTTATCTAGTCCTTATACTGAAAAGGAATTACACTTAGGAAGAGAGCCTCTTTTAGATAAGATCAAAATACAGACAGAGTCCTATCTTAGAAAAAGCAATAAAGTCTGAATTGGGAAAATTGCACTTACCATGTGGACCCCCAACTTATTATCTTTAATGACAAATCACATCACCATCTGAAGCTTGGTTTCAACTGAGGGTGATAGATAATGTTATGTTGCTTATGAAAGAAGGCTCTCATGTTCTGGACAGCCACACTTTTAAGGATCAGAAAAGATCCAGGGGAAGTAAATTTCGACAATAATAAAGTTCTATGAAAATGTTAGATGATATCTTACTTTCTACACTGCCAGCAATGGGAAGACGCTTGTGTCAGGGTCTGTTACATAAGTCTTCCTTCATTGAGAAAGTCTAGCTACATGACTAACTGCCTGAATGAACCACACGGAGTGTCTAATTGATTTACTTCGCCACCAAGGGAGCAAACTGTCTCTCAGTTGTGACCCACATGTTGAATTCTGCTTCCTACACCACCTTGAAGAGAGAAGATGATGTGAACATTGAAAACAGAATGTCCTGGCTCGTGTCTTATGAACTTTTAGTGTCCTTCATCAAATCTCAGTTGTTCTTTCATAAAATGGGGTTAATAAAGCTAAAATTATAAAGTGGTTATAAACATGAAATGAGAATATATATATGTATATATATATACATATATATATTTTTGAAGAAAGGATCCAGGATATAATAGCTATTGAAAATATATTATTTTTATTATAATCACAACCAGTTTATTACCACCCTCCTATAGTGGTATCATTAAAGGATATATCTTTTTGTCACAGCTTCAAGAGATTATGCCACTGTCCACCAGTAAGCACAGACCAGAGATGCATCTAAGTATCCTACAATACACTGGATAGTCCCCCACAGCAAGGAATCTTCTAACCCCGAATGCCAATAATGCTGAGTTCAAGGACTTCACTTAAGTCATCCATTCCTTTGGATTTTGAATGAAGTGCCCAGCTCTCAAACCAGGATACAGTAACAGATTTCCGGCATATGTAAACTGGTAGTTTCAAAGAATGCCAGCTTTGAAAAATATCTTGGAGATAACATGGTCCAAATGTCTATTCTACTGTAAGTAAATTTAGAGGCGGTTTACAAATAAATTAAATAGAAAAAAAATCTTTAAAAAAAACTTCAAAGCAGCCAAGAATTGTCTTCTTCCTCTCATGTTTACAGGTGAAATTAACTTTCTGTTTCTTCTGTTCTTAAACCTTGTACCTGAAAAGCACACCTCCCCAGACTACACACACCCAAGACCAAGATTACCAGGCCTAAAGTATGATTTCATGCTTCTGAGTTGAGTAGCCAAGGCCCAAGAAGAGCAGTCAAGATGGCCAGGGCGCCAGCACTATGGATACCAGGCTCCCCATCTCCTGAACACCCAGCCCAAGGGGAGAGATCAGGGTGGCCAGGGCACCAGCACTATGGATACCAGGCTCCCCATCTCCTGAACACCCACTACTCCAGGACCTAGTACAGAGAAGGAGCAAGGTGCTAGAAATAGCATTATAGTAAACAGAACTGGGCTTAGAGCAGTAAAGTTTGTCCTGGGTCAGACACTCCATACTTCCCATGTCCTTGGTCAATCATAATGAGCATAGAACCATCAAATGTCCAAAGTTAACAAATCCATTCTCTCAGTCTCAAATTCATTCTCATTCTCTCTCTTTCTTCTCTCTCTCCTCCTCCTCCTCTTCTTCTTCCTCCTCCTCCTCTTCCTCCTCCTCCTCCTCCTTCTTCTCCTTCTCTTCCCATGAATGAAATAACAATAATGAAAGGTGCTCTTGCTAACCTAACCACATGTGGTGGTGCAGTGTCTGGATCATAGCACTTGGCATGCGTAGGAGTGGGTTTTATTGTAACTCATTATGCTTTTCCCTTCTGGTTCTTCCTAGGGAAGGCAAGTCAATGCATGTTGCCAAGAGGCCAAGTTTACTCTTCCACTGCCTTTCTGTCATATCTGCATTTAAAGATTAGGAGCAGCTTGGCTGCTCAGACCTGGAACAGCATAGCACCTCCTCTGAGAGCTTCATTAATATTCTGTCCTTCCTGCCCTGCAAATCTTGCCTCCTGAAAATGTGCTTCCTAGGCTGATGAAATTGCTCCCATGTACTAATATCATCAGCAAGGCATTTTCCTAAGCAGCTGACTCATGAATTTCTTTTCCTCCATCAAAAGGACACATCCTTCTAGGTTCTAGTTAGAATTTGAATAGCTCTCTTTCTCCAGCCCCCAATGGGAAGCAGTACTCAGTAGCTTCAGTAATAGAAAAAGGTGTGTTCTCTCTACCTAATACAAAGCAGAGGAATCGGAATATTCTATTGTTCCCATCCACCACTTTTACTTTGTGGCTGTCTTCAAAGTAAGCTCATAGGTCTGGTTGGAGAGAGGAGAGAGAGTGGGAGGGAATAGAAAAGAGGGAGGGAAGGAGAGAGAACCAAAGAGCCTCCTCAGCATGTCTGACTTTCTTCAGAAAGCTCTATCCAAGGTTTAGAGGTGGGCAAGTAGGTGTCCTATCTAGATGAGCCCCATAGACTGAGTAAAATGTCCACATTTTCTCACAAAGGAAAGTTGATGAAAACTACAGTGCCAGAGTTCAGGGTGCAGAATGTACTGTGGGCAACTGTGGCCGGCAGCTAAGAGTCGTAATTCCAAGCAGAGAGGATTCTCAATGTGTCCAACACAAAGAAATGGTAAATGTTCAATGGGATGGATACCCAAATATTCCTTACTCTAATTATTACGTGATCTTAAAAATAGATGAAAAATGTTGTATTGTTAAATAAATACAATTATTGTCAATTGAAAATTTGATAATTACATTTTTTAAAAAAAAATGAATAAACCTACTTGTCAGACATTTTATAAGTATTCTCTCAATCCATCCTCACGACAGTTTTGTGAGCTAAAACGTTCATGCCTAGGTCTAGGTGGAGGAACTGAGGCTCTGAGAGTTTCAGGAATGTGGGCCCAAAGTGCAAACTCCTTTATTCCACGGAGCTCTCTCCAGACACTCAAGGGCCTATGGGAAAACTGTGGAAAGAGAAAGCCTAAAGTGATCAGAGAGGAGAGACCCAGAGAAACAGGGACTCTCCAAGATGCTTTGTTCACAAAGACTATCCCACGAGCCTGGGGAGGGCCACCCCTCTATGTCTACCCAGAAGAGTTCCTTAGTCACCCCAAAAGTACTCTGGGTCAGCTAGAGCTACAAAGAACACAGAACACTATCATAGAGATACAATATCCTGGAAATTTCTAACAAATACTCAAGAAAGAAATAATATCACTTTTACATTTTACGTGGATACCAAAATCTATGCACTGACGTCCCTATGAATAGACACTCAATATCCTTCAAAAATATTAGCAACAGGTGTCTCAATGGTTAAGAAACTTGCCTGCAAAGCCTAACGACCTGGGTTTGATTCCCCAATACCTACATAAAGCCAGATGCACAAAGTAGCACATACATCCTGAGTTTGTTTATAGAGGCTGGAGGCCCTAGCATGCCCATTCTTTCTGTCTGCCTCTGTCCTGTTCTCTCTCTCTCTCTCTCTCTCTCTCTCTCTCTCTCTCTCTGTCTCTGTCTCTGTCTCTCTTCCATGCAAAGTAATATTTTTTAAAATATTAGAAAATCAAATACAAAAATATATGAAAAATATAATACCAAGTGAGACTGCATCAGGAATGCACGGCTGGGTCAACACTCAAAAATCAACCAATGAAATTTATAATGTCAATAAGCTGAAAAGGAAAATAACCTAAATCCCTTGCTCACAATTTTCACAGGATTGAGACTAACCAGAGGGAATAGGCACGAGCTCAGTCTAGCCTACAAAGTGCTAGAAATTCTCAAGGCTCACAGATGGCAATATGTCATCAAGGGAGCATTACATGGGTGGGAAGTCATGTGACCCTTGTAATTTTCCAAAAGAGATACAAACTGTAGCTTGAAATAGTATAAGAAATCTACTTCTTTGTTGGAGAAATATAAGCCACACATATTTTTAAAATTTATTTCTATGTGTGTATATGTATAATGTGTATATTTATTGGCACACACATATCACAACAAACATGTAGGGGGGTCAGAGGATAATCTCGGGGTGCTTCTTGTCTCCTTTCATCTTCTTTTGAGACAGAACTTCTGTTGCTTTTGTGTGTTCTGCTGTGAGCTTCTTGAATTTCCTGGCTCTGCCTCCCACAGAAGTAGGTGTGTTGGGACCACAGACACATACACCACTTTGTGTCTTTATGTGGGTGTTGAGGAGGTTTAAACTCATGTCAGCAGGCTTTTAAGAAAGTGCCTTTAACTACTGAGCCATCTGCCTGACCTCATTTATTTCTTTTGTAACATTTTCGAAGTGTCTGGGGAAGATGTGCAGATGCACACAGGCACATGTGAGGGGGTGTGCAGGTACATGTATGACTTTGGAGGCCAGAGGACAACCTTAGAGCATGAGCGTTTTTGATGAGACAAGGTCTCCCATTGTTCTGGAGCTCACTAATTAGGCTAGACTGACTCAGGGACCCTCTTATCTCCTCTTCTCTAGTAGTAGAATTATATGCACTTCATCATCCTAGCATTTTTAAAATTGATTCTGGGGATCAAATTCATGACCTCATGCTTGCAGATGAAGTACTTTACTCACTGAGCTATATCCTCAGCCCCTTTTAAGATTTTTTATAAAGATCACAATATTCCCATCTTTATAGTAGGGTCAAAAGAATGCCAAACACTTAAGTATAAATGAATTTTGGGGGTCTCTCAAATCACCTTATCCAACCAAGTAGGGTTCTGCTCTGAGACCTTCCGAAAGGTTTGCTTTTGTCAATAACCTAAATCAAGCCATTTGGTACTCTTGTTCTTTCTTACTCCTCAGTCACAGTATCAGTGACTTCCTTATTGCTGAGACAAAGTATCTGTCCAGATCCCATCATTGTGGGGAAAGTAGAGCAGGACGGAGAAGCCAGCACGTCACATCAGCAGGGAGGAAGCAGAAAACAAAAGCTGGTGCTCAGTCAGCTTCTTATACAGTCTAGGACCTTGGCCCATGGGACAGTGTCACACTTAAAGTGTGTCTTCCCATATCAGTTAACCTACTCAAGATAAGCCCTTGACTTCAGATCCTGTCAAGTTGATCATCAATATTAACCATCATAGTCACAATCATCAAAGTGTTCATTTCTTAACTCTTACTTGTGACTATTGGAAAAGTATTATGAAAACTAAAAGGCCTCCTTTATCATTTCTAATGATTCTGTCCCTGAAAAAATCTCTACCCACACCTTCTACCCCAACACACACACACACACACACACACACACACACACACACTCATGCCCATATACATATACACACATGAATATCACATACACCTTCAGGTGTGATTTTCCCAGCTTTACTACAAGATGAAGCTGGGAGAGGCCATTTAACATGGCCAACATGATAAGCAGTGTTACATAGCAAAATTCCCCCAAATTGAAATATTCCCTCCTGAATGGAAGAGGGAGTCAAAATGTCAACAGTTCTGGGAGAGCTGAAACTTAACCACGCCCCAAAGTCATAGGAGAGGTAAAGAACTGTTGAGTTCTTTACATGACACCCTGACCAGTGTCATTCACTCCTGGGAGTGGGGGAGGAAGGAAGCTAGGAGACCCGGGACATCAAAAAGTCTAGGAAAAGGTTGCAAGGCCCCTCTGTAAGGTTATATAAAGAGGAGACAACTTCTTGGGATACAGACTCTCTGTCTGAGCTGTCTGCAAGTCATGAAGTGTGGTGGAGACTCTCAGACCAACCAGCGAGCTGCCTGCAGGTTGTGCAGTGAGCCCCAGAGATGCAGCTTCCATGAGTCCTCACCTGTGCTGGGTAATGCAGTAAAGTCTGTGAGCCACCCGTGCTCCTGTAAGCAGCCCCTCACCCTGCTCTGTAACCCCAATAAACTCCATGGTTCACCAAAACTGGTTTTGGTGCAATCATATTCGTCTGTGCCCTAGCTGGGGTAAATGGACATGTATTTGAGTCTATTTTCCTGTTGACAAGCAGTCGTGGTAGGATTGAGACATGAACTCCATCCTATTGCCAAACCCTAGGCTCATAGCACTGGACATCGCTGTGTCCTGGAAAGTTGAGGGTCCTGAAACAGGCGCATCCCATTCTCTGGACATAGGACGGCTGGTGTTGGGGACTGAGAGACGCAGGGGAGACTAACTGGCAATTGAGTGGCATCTTTATTGACAGAATTGTAAAGGTGGTGATGAATGCAAGAAGGACCGCAGGTTTTTAGTTGTGGGGTCAGGTTTAGGAGAGGGTCCTGCGTACACAGAAAATCCTAGTAAATAATCCAGTGACCACTCAGTCTTAGGACCTGTTATGTACTATTTTGTAAGAAATGTAATCATGATGGGAAAGTGTTTAAATTCATTTAATCTTCCCTGTAAATGAAAGTCGATTTTTTTTTTCTAACAGAGTGCACTCGCACTCCAGAAACTGCCATTCTTTGGGGAAGACAAGCTATTGCGGGGCAGTGGCACCGAGTGGTCCTGCCAACTCCGACATTACTGGAAGCTCGCTGATGCGGGGAGCTGGGGGGAAACGTGTTTGTGTTGCCCACGAGACAAAGGACCAGGTTCCTGAAAGTGGCACCGGCTGTGCCAAGCCCAGATGAGAGACAGACCCTACGCAGCTTGTTTGGGAGGCCTTAGATGTTAAGAATGGCCCAAGAGGTCGAGCAGGTGGAAAGGAAGGACAGCCCCTGATGAGCCCGTGTCCTGTGGGAGGATGTGATAAGATGCCCTGGACCCAGGCTCGGGCACGGGCTGGCTTCCCACCGCAGTCAGCAAATCAATTACGCCCTCCACCGACTTTCGCTTTGTGTATTTAGAATGCATGAATTTCGCCTGCCAAACATCTGCTCTCGCTACTAAGCATGCCATGGTAACCATTGCTCTCCCTGCGTCAGCGCCACCAGGATCGGTAATAATCACAAGTGTCAAAACCGAGAAAGAATAGAGACAAAAAGCTGCGGAAAATCCAGCGGCAAGATGATTGGGCTGGCAGCTCCGCTCTGCAGCCCGCCAGCTGCACCTTCTGTTGCCCTGCTGGGGGCAGGGAAGTGTGGGGGGGGGTGAGGACCTGGCCTCCTCTTGCCCCCATTTGTGGGTCCCTCTCCCTGGATTATTCATCCACTGCTTCCCCGGACATTGGAAATTGTGCTGAGCCTTGCCAGCACGACATATGTGCCCCTGCATCGTTGTGTGGGATAGATAAACCTTCCAACAGCTCACCGGACCCAGGCAGGGGTCTCTGGGTGAGCACCCCGGGTTGGCACAGACAGGCAGTGGCGTGTCCTGGCATGGGGGAGGGGGCACATGAAGACACAGACAGGGCTTCCATTTATGTCAGCCTGGCAACATCAGAGGCTGGAGACCTTGGCAAAGCTCTCTTGGGATCTCTGAGCCCTGCTTGTCTGGTTTGTAAAACAGCCCTACGTAGGAGGGCTTTTTATCTTCTGGAGGTGGGGGCTTATAGAGCACCTCACCACCTCTCACAAAAATCACAGAATAAGACACTCAAAAGTTAGCTAGTAGGATTTTCTTTTTAATTGCCATCTCACGAAAAATAAATAAATAAATAGATAAATAAATAAATAAATAAATAAGCTGCTAGGATGGATGCTCAGGTCTTTATTCAGATTACCTAACTTCCAAGGAAACCCTCAAACGCAGGCACGATGGTGCCCATTTGACAGGTAGGAAGACTGAGGCTGGGGGAGGAACAGTAAGTGACTTGCCCAGAGCCTCAGCCCACCACTTCCTGCTGCAGTCATCCTTCCTAGCGTGGAGGAGAAGTAAGTCACTGCGGGTCCCAGATTCTGCTGGTGAGAACCCATAAAATAGTAAAATAAAGCCATTTCTCTTCCGAACAAGGCAGAGCGGGTTCCCATTGCCTGGAATCTGCTTTCCTCCAGGGTAACAGGTGCGGCCCTGGGGCAGGTCCTCCTGGGGCCTCACTCCATCACATCCATCCAGGTGGGCCAGCCTGTCTCAGAGGTGGGCCTGAACCCCAGGCTGCGGGATGCCTGGCTGTGGGTGAGGTCTTCCCCTCCCAACACTACGAGTCGCAGTATCGAGGCGTGCACAGATGTGCCGGGAACCTGGAGCTGGCCAGGTGGGGGCCACCATCTGCGGCATAGACCTCTGCATGTCCTGGGTACCTTCTTCAAGAGTAAGCCAGCCGCACAGTAACGTGGGTTCCAGCGCCCTCAAGTGGACAGGGAGAGAAATATGTGGGCATCACATACTGGATCAGAAAAAAGGAGAAAGAAAAAGGCGCTGGTTACCTCTATTAACAAAGCAAAATAAAATCCTCATCATCAACATCAACAAAAATAGACCACGCCTACATGTCGAGGTTGAAGCTGCCTCTCCAGGTTGGTGTCAAATGGGTAATTACCCTGATGGGGTTCCTATGTAACCCTGAGTCCTTCCACTGTTTCTTTCATCCATCAGTAAAGATGCCGCTCTCCTTCCAGCAGCTCAACTTTGTAAATCCTCACTGAACAGCCCTCTCTTTCTAGTCTCCAGCTGTGCTAAGGACATAAGGAGAAAGTGTGTGTGAGCACCTGAGTCTAAAATCCAAGCAAAGAGATGCTCCCACCTCTGCACGATGCTGTCAGATCCAATATATTCAGTGAGCTCTTACGTAAAATTAACCCCAGGCCTGTTGGGGCTATCTAATGGACTCCTGAGAGACTTACTATAGAACTACTAAATTCTCTATTGAATTTGGAAAGCATCCAATACTTATAAGCACCCACCATAACCAACACACGGAGTGTTGACACCCTGGTTTTCTTCCTTGGTGTAACAGGTCTGTCTTCAACATGCCAAGAATGAACAAGAAAAAGTAGAGTTCTTTTTATGACCTTCACTTCATAGGACCAAAAGAGCTTATGTGTAGAAATCAGACTCATAAAATCCAAATGGCTTATCTCTTATACACAATAGGACAACTTTGCCTGATTAAACCTCTTCAGTGAGTCCAAAAATTTACAAGCATGTCATGAGTCTTTGAGTTGCAGCCTTGGTGGGAAAGCACTTGCAGAGACCCCTGCCCAAAACGTAGTGAGCAGAATTGTCCACTTCAGCGATCTTTGTGCCCTCAGGTAGCCCCATTCTCTGACTCTGAGGTTGTTACTGTCCAAAGAGACACAGGGGTAGCCAAAGGGAGTGAGTAGAGCCAGGGTGCCTGTGGCATTGCTAGGGATTCCCAAGGTGAGATCCCCTGGAGTTCCAGCTACCAATTAGCTCCCCCATTCAGGCTGTCAGCCTTCCCCCAACTCTCCTCTCTGGAGTTCTGAGATAGTCCAAGATGGGATAAAATGGATGAAGCCGGGTTGGAGAGTTTGCATAATGAATAGTTAAGGATCTTGTTTGCAAAGCCTGATAGCCTGGGATCAACTCCCTAGTACCCCACATAAAGCCAGATGCACAGAGTGGTATGAAAACCACACAAAAAGAAAAGGAAAAAGAAAAAGCCATGGGGAATAGTAACAAGGAAGAGGAGAAAGGGAACAAATACTGAAATTACAAAGTTGTGAAATAATTCTAAATATTTTCATTTGAATTCACTCAAGCAATTCTACCTTGCATCTTATCACTTTAAGGTCTTTAACAAAAAATTGTAGAGGAGAAAAGATAGTCAGACACCACTAACTTTGATCAAGAGCTATTCCTGATTCATTTCAGTTTCCTGCAAACAGAAATCCAGTGTGAATGACCTGCTGTATTTTCTGTTCACAGAAAAGAGAAGAAATCATCTTGAGCTAGAAGCTTTGTGCCACCAAAGCCAGGAACCTGAGACACACAGACCTGACCAAACTGATGCGTTATCCATATCCTGATGTTTTCCATGTTGGAAAAGCTGTTGTTGTTCTTGATCTCAATATTAAAAATTATTAAATTTCAAATTTATAGGAATATTTTCCAGTTGTATGAAAAAGACCAATGCTAAGAACTTAAAATAGCATAATTCCATGTCCACCTCTTAGTACATCTCTTCTCACATGATAGGAGCATGAAATGGACTTTATTCCATGAATGGGATACAAGGAACAGACCCTTGATTGATTGCATTTTCCGACTCATTCAACATTAGGGAACAAACAACCAAGCCTTGCTCAGAGAAGACGTACACAAAGCAGGAGTCATCTGTACGAGGCAGATAACGAGGCAGGTGCAGGCAGGCAGAGGCTGCATCCCCAGGCCATCAAATACCTGCATCACAGAATACCATCCCTGCTGCTCAGAGCAGGCCATGATCACACTGCTTAAGGGTTACTTTCGCCATTAAAGAATAGACTGACTTTAAAACCTCATCTTCTTCCAGCCAACAGACTCATGCTTAGCCAAGCCTGTTAAACACTGACTGATTGGAAAAGAACAGCCCCTTTCCAAAGAGGAAATTGGATATATATTTGCGTAAACCTCCTTTAAGAGGTTTGCATAAACCCCTTGTAATTTACATGGTCAGGAGATTTGTTTCTGGCTTTGTGGATGTTCCAGCAACAGCTTTCTTTTGTGGTGATTTCAGCTCATTCTTAAAACTCGTGTAAGCTTTTGTATCTGGATTTCTCAAGCTAAACCATAAATTGCATCTGCTCAAAGGCTAGCTGGTTCAGAGATGGAGGCCAAGGTCATATTTCAGAGGCAGAGAGATTTTTGGATTGAAATAAGGAACAATTTTGCCTGAAGAGCTCAGATATCCTTAATCTTATGTACTT
>PVHP010015570.1:0-37206 GCA_004024765.1 Zapus hudsonius
GTGAAAAATGAAGACAAGGTTGTGTTCAGGGCGCTGGACGCTGTACCGCTGCTGTGGGTTGTTATTCAATGCATGAGAGCTCATCATAGTGAGAGGAGGTGCAGGTTTAAAAATACTTCACAGAATTTGAGGATCTCGGAATTCTATCTACTCACCTTGATGCAGGAGCATAGTTAAAGTTAAACTCTCTGGGGCCTCCATTAGGCCACCACCTTTTCAGCTGATAAATAGGCAACCTGTAACGTGATGGCCCAGGTGGTCTGGCATGATGATCTGTAAGAACTGTGGCTCCTGGGTTAGCTGGTTCTCTACCCTTACCAATTGATCAGCATGGGAGTTTTGACCTGCTTCATTTCTGACCTGGGCCGGTTCACCCCTCCTTAGGCAACCTGGTGGTGCCCCGCTCCTGGGAGGTCACCATATTGATACTGAACTTAGTGCATAGCGCACTGCAGCCCAGAACTCCTGGACTCAAGCGGATCCTCCCGCTTCAGCCTCCCGAGTAGCTGGGACTACAGGTGCGCTCCACTGAGCCCGGCAACCCTTACCCATGGATACCATTTCTTTGTGTTATATTTGTGAACTGGCAGAGGGGACAGCAAATCATTGGGAGAGTTTTTATTTTAAGTTGGATGATTTTACAAATCAATCCTTAACACTTTAATTTACCAGGGTTAGCCTGTAAGGATCTTTCTTTCTCCCTCCTTCCCTCCCTCTCTTCTTCCCTCCTTCCTTTGTCCCTCCTTTCCTTTTTTTCTTCCTGTTCATTCATTCATTATTTATATCTAAAATATTTTAATTAATTAAGAGAGGAAGAGAGAGAGAGAGAGAGAGAGAGAGAGAGAGAGAGAGAGAGAGAGAGAGAGAGAGAGAGAGAGAGAATGCCAGAGCCTCTTGCTTCTACAAATTTCAAATGCCACTTTGTGTATCCGGCTTGTTGTGGGTACTGGACAATTGAATCCCGGTGGGCAGGCTTTGCAGGTAAGCACCTTTAGCTGCTGAGCTATCTCTCTAGCCCCCTCTATTTCTTTCTTAAGTTCTCATACAAGTCTCTCTTGAATGTTGAGCATATTTCTCCTCATGCCCCCTACGGTCCCCTTCCTCCCAGGAGCCCCCTCTGTCCCCCTAGACAGTGTTGCTTCTACTTTTATGCCATATGAACACACATGATCTTGTGCATCTGGAGCTGTTAGAGGAAAATCAGGGAAAATGCTTCAAGATATAGGCATATGCAAGGACTATCTGAATAGGACCTCAGTGGCTCAGGAAATAAGGCCATCAGTGAACAATGGGACCTTATGAAATGAAAAACCATCTCTACAGCACAGAATAGTTCAAGTGAAGAGACAGCCTATAGCGGGAGAGAAAAATCTTAGCCAACTATATATCCGACAGATGATTCATATAGGGAATATACAAAGAACTTAAAAAACTAAACAAGAAGTCAAACAACCCAACCAATAAATGGTCTAATGAAATAGTTCTCAAAAGATGAAACACAAATGGCCAATAAATTATAGACTATGTTCAACTTTACTAGCCATCAGAGAAATGCAAATCAAAACTACATTGTAATTCTGTCTTACCTCAGTTAGCATGGCAGTCATTAAACACATAACAAATGCTGGTGAGGCTGTGGACAAAAGGGACCCTCATACATCGCTATGGGAATGTACACTAGTGCATTCTCTATGGAAATCAGTATGGAGGTTCCTCGAGAAACAAAAAGTTGACCTTCCATAGGACCCAGCTCCATCACTCCTGGGAGTTCCTTTGTTCTAGGTCACACGATGTTGTCAAACATAGCAGAGCATAAGCTTGGGAAACAGAAAGATCTGGGTTGGAATTGTTCTCTGTCACTTAGTGACTGGGTCAGTATTATGCAATCATATTTATTTGGGGAGGATTAATTTAGCACTTATCACAAGGCCAGGCACATCAACTAAAGTTTCTCCTTCTCATTGGTAGTAGCCTTGTCATTATTTTAGGATACATAGCATCCTGTTGAAAATCTTCACCGATTACTGATTAAAAATCACTTTAATAATAGATCCAAAGGGCAGCTAATCCATTCAATTCACAGTGATGGCAAATACCCTGACACAGAAACAAATTAAGTATCACATAGGGGAACTCATCCTTTCGAGTCAACAGAGGACTTCAGAGTCAAGCTCAAAGACAATAGAGTCTAAAAAAGAAGAATATTGGCCCAGTTGCTTAGAGGTGATAAATTTATGCAGTGTTTAAGTATGTAAGAAATAACACTAGATAATATCACCTACTTAGAATATGCAAAGTTAAAATGTCTCTGCCAAAAGGCAGACAACGATGAAGTTTTAATGAAAAGAACAAACGGGATAAATGACAACAAGGAAAGATGAAATGCTAATAATAGATTAAGAATTAATCACAAAAAGATGATGTTCACATAAAATAAGCTGAACATGTACACCATTTTCACAACCAGAGAAATTAAAATAATTTATTAAAAATATCTATAGCACCTAAATCCCCCATGCCAGCAGAAGACATGCTCAGAAATATTGACAAGATTATGCTACTGAGAGATTTTTTAAACATGATTAAAAAGTAATAATAATAGATGTGAAGTTGAGAAAGCTTATTAGCAACTTCAAACAAGTAGAAATAGGCCAGAAAGAAGAAACACAAATATATATATATAGACGATATAATAAGTCACATATCCATTTTTTAGGTTATTGGGTTTTTAAAAAATATATATTTATTGTCCATAATGAGTTACATTATTTAGTGGGCAAACAATGAGTTGTTATCCCTAATTCCCCAATGCTCCCCCTCCCCATCCCCAATCTTTTGAGGGGTAGGAATTATGCACTCAGAAACTCAAGACAGAAAGATAAACTCATGAAAATGGGTGAAAATTACAGCAAATTGAACAGAGATCTCTCTGGATACACTACTACAGGAGTATAGCTGGTGTACTTGTTAATATCATTGTTTAAACAATCCTACAAGGACATAGATATCTAAATATAAAACGATGTTGAGAGCTTTATTCATTCTTCAGACATGGCCAGAGTAATCTGCTTAAATCACCCATCATGCCCATCTGAAGGAAGTGTGGCCTCTGGTGAATGTAGAGTAAGTCAGCCTGCAGTCCACTGATGAGAGCTCCAGGTAGGAGCAGATCCCTAAGTCTAGCTGTCTGGGTAGAAATCCAGGCTCTAGTGCTTACTGTACTGCCTGTGAGTCCTGGGACAATTTATTCTTTAAGGGTCCCTTTGTGCATCTGACCTCTAGGCCAGTTTTAAATAAGGTCAAATAAAAGCTACAAAATGACTTTCGAATCCTGTGACCAAAACTTGAACTTGAAAATGTGCTAAACATAAATGGCCATCTGAAGGATGTAAGCCAGGTATTTCTAGTACTGTGAACTTGAACAATTATGACTTCAGAGTGGTTCCAGCATCACACTGGTGGACATACCGAGGAAACTTGATGACTTACCAGACTATAAGATGCCATGCAGGCTTATCCTGCTATTCCCACTGTCCAGAAACATTCGAATAGACAGAGTCAGATCAAGGAGTGAGCAAAAAAAAATTTAGGCAATTATATAATAAAAAGTGGGTCTTTTAAGGCCAGGGTCTTCACCCAGTCACTACAGATCTCCACGTACTTTAATTAGATTACATGTCTCTATTTTGAAACATAAACAAAGGATGGAAAAAAAATCTGAAGTTAGCACTACTGACAAGAATACCATTTGGTAGTTGGGCATGGTTACACATGCCTGTAATCCTAGCACTCTGAAGTAGAGGCCGGTCCAGAAGGCATTCATAGAGAGAGATGTGGCCTTGTAAGGTCACAACTGCAGTATGTAACAAAGCTTAAATAGGATTGCAGACTCCTGGCTTATTGCATTTCTAATTTCCATCTTTAACCCCTGTCTACTCTAATGCAATCCCTTTCTAGCCAAAACCAAGAGAAGATATCTATTTGAAGGCATTGATGAAGCAGTGAGAAAGGGTAAAAGCCTTTAAAGAAGCAAAATGTGGGGCTAGTGAGATTGCTAAGTGGTTAAAATACTTTCTTATGAAGCCTTGCTGGCCCAGGTTCTATTCCCCAGCACCCACGTAAAGCCAGGCGCACAAAGTTGTACATGTGTCTGGAGTTCATTTGCAGAGGTAAAGGGCCCTGGAACACCCATAATCTCATAAATAAATAGATAAATCAATAAGAAAAAAGAAACAAAATACACTGAGCTGCGCCTTTCCCTCTGCATTGCTTTTTCTCCTGAAGCATTTTCTGTATTAAAAAAGGAGCCAAACAAATGGAGGCCTATTTCAGACTTGTGAAATAGAAGACTCTGCATTATCACTTATCTCATATTAATTTACAGATTATTACAAGGCCAATGCAACATATATGCAAAGCCTAGTAGGGCTAACAGAGGCCCTTGGTATATAAAGAAGGAAAACATCCACTGAAGATAGCTCTGGTGGACAGGAGACATGCGTCCAGTACAGACCCAGGTCTAGCACACGTCACTGGAAAGATGACAGACAGCCACAAGTTCACCTGGCTGTCTTCTTTCCCCTCCATGTTTATAATGAGCAGTCTCCAATTCCCAAGGAACCAGGAAGAAACTTCTACCGCCTCGCCTTTTTTTCCTTTTTTTAATTTTTATTTCATGTGATTCTTTTTTTGCAGTCCTTTATTACACATTATGTGGATTTTTATTGAATTACATTTTTTAATATTTTCATAAAAATTTAAAAAAATATGCAACTCAGTCTCTCAGAGCAAGTTGTAGTCTGAAAACAACAATACTTTTACACAACATAGGGGAACTTTGGGCAGGGCCCAGCTTGATCTCAATAAAATACTCCTTCATATAAAATAAAACCAAGTCTTATTTTATTAAGGCCGTACTATGTGTGATGCTGAAGAGTATATCCAGATTACAGAAGCTTGTTTATGTCTTTAAATGACTTTGTATAATAGCCGTTTTAAAATTTAAACATATGATCCACTTTAAAATTTAACATATAATCAAATTGCAAAGCAATCACTGTCTGTATTTGCTTCAATTAACTTTGGAAAATAAAACATACATGTTGAGTTTTCTTGATGAAGCTGAAAAGGGAATTCGGACAAGCAAAACAAAAATAGCACATTGAAAGGTGAGTCCCCACCTAGCAAAATAAAACCTGTATCTGAATAATGGAAAATAGAAATTCTGTTTCTTTTGCAAAAAATAACAGTTCCTTTGTTTCAGAAGGAACTATTTTTTCTGGATAGTTTTTTTAATCTCATAAAATTCATCTGATATATGGGAAAATCTCCAAATGATCAAAACTTCAGAAGTCAAGGAATAGAGGTGAGAGAGCAGGTGTGGTGTTTGCTTAGCCGCAGTGACGGAATCCTTCATCACTGTTTTTTCATCTTCAGAAGAAAATTAAACGGGTCCCTGCTTAACCAGTTATATAACATGCACTCTCCAGCCCAAATTCTTGGAGCAAAAATTCTGTTAAGTATTTTGCTAGATCTTCCCAAATGTATCTGACAATGCACATTTCTTATGTTTCAGAGATTTGAGCATCAATGAGGCTCTTGGACATTGAGAAGCTAAATATTAAGTTTTTAATTTTCCATTCCATTCATCCCATCCCCTCCCATTCATATCTTTTCAGTCTGCCCATCCTATTCCATTCTGTCTCTTTCTATCCCATGCTACCTGTCTCGATTTCACCTCATCAATCCCATCCACCTCTCCCCCCTCACTTTGTTCCATCAAGACTTCCTTATCCATGACTTTTAAAGGGGCATCTTCATATTTCATCATGGAGTGTCTGACTTTAAGGTGGAATTATGGGACAGAATGGGATGCTTATACTGTACCTAGTTCATTACATGGATTTTTACTTAAATGTTACTCTATTTTAGCTCTTTTTAATAAAAAGCTATTAAAAATCCCCTCACCGCCCTCATTTGACCCTTCTCCCCTGTCCTCTTCTACTGATTCTCTCTCCCTTTTCCCCACTATTCCCTGTTCTGTATTGATGTCTGTTTTCATCTTCTCCATCATCCACGACAACCTGTCGGAGGGCCCAAGATTATGCAGGTCTTGTGACAAAATGAAAGCAGCCACGAGGTCATGAATTCAATCAGTACTTTGTGTTTGGATAGCATTCCAAAGCGCTTCCCATCCTTTGGCTCTTGCATTCTTTCTGCCATCTCTTCTGAAACAGTCCTTGAGCCATCGGAGGGTATGATGGAGACCCCCCCCCATTAAGTGCTGAGCACTCAATCGTCACTTCTCAGCACTGTGATGACTTTTGAGTCTCCCTGGCAGTCACTGCCATTGAAAAGAAAGACTTTTCCAGCTAAAGTAAGAGAAGCGCCGATATCGATGCGTAGACACATGTATCCAGCAGTCGATTTGGTGGGCATAGTGTATCCCTTAGCGTTTGTGACCGCTCACCTTCCACCCACAGTGCTTTCTGTTCTTATCTCAGGTAAAAAGTCTCATTTAAAGCAGACAAATTTGCATATTTTCAAAACTCATTTGCTTTCTAGCCACACGCTTTGAATTCTAGTCTCTTATTTTAGAGCTTTAAATGAAAACAATGTCTGTAGGGACCCCCTGGATGACCTGCAGCAGTGGCCTAGTCACTCATTTATCCATTTGCACCTTTTGGCACAAGTATTTATTGTGGACTGGACTTGGATGTGGGGGAGACAACAGTGAGAAAAGACAGGATCCCTAACGACTTACGACTCTTTGGGAGCTGAGATTATCCCCTTACTTTTCATCTATTTTTGCTTGCGCTCATTTGTAGTTTCCCCTAATTATCAGCTCTTAGGAAATGAGTGAAGCCCAGATTCCAATTCTGTGCAAGGCACATACATTGGGTGAGACTGGCCATATGCCTCAGTTGGCACATATTTCTTTTGTCAGGAAAGGATTTGTTATGTCTTTAATGGGATCTAAAAAAATAGAGCAGTTTTTGCAAAGGTTCATTATAGTAAAAATTAACAATATGGAGGCTCTACTGAATTTGGACAGGGGGATGCTGGGTGAAATATAGTATTTGAGACACACTCAATATTGCTTATTGTTTACCTGAAGTTCAAATTTATCTGGTCATAATTTTTTTTCTAAATTTTTTAATCCTATCAGACATAACAACTTTCATCAAGTGGATTGAATGAACAGTTCATCTTTTAGTAGAATACAGCTCTTTTTTTCCCCAAATACTACCATGCAGGATTGTATTAAAAGAAGGCTGGAGTTTTTGAGTATTATAGACAATTCTATCCTGACCTTACCAATAGGTCATGCTGGGGCCCTTAGTCATGGAAAGTAACACAGACATCAGAAATGATGTGAAATATCAAGGAACAAAGGAACTTCCAAGGCTTTCCTATGGTGTGGGGCTGGAGTGATACTGGTGAGTGTAAAGCTGCTCTGTAGAGGGCAGGATGAATCCAGAGTTCACAGCACGAGCATTTCTTTACATAATGTTGATCTCCGAGACCAGAGCAGTTCCAAAGGAACTTCTCTCACTTGCCAAGAAAGAGCTATTTTTAAAAAACTCTTATTACAAAATACCCCACTATTTAAATATCATGGCACTGATCCCCTAGGAAAGGTGTAGTATTATCAAGAAAAATGGTAAGATGAAAAGATTTAGGAGGCCCTCTTAGGGAAATTCCTCTCTTCTCAGCTTCGACTTTCTGAACCTCCGTGGATAAATGACTTCAGAGATTCAATACGTGGTTTGTGCATGAATATTTTACAGTGAGTTTAAAGAGCAGATGTTCTCATATTTGATCCTCTTGAAATTTTTGAAAATAATCTTTAAAAACTGTGTTTGGTATTCCAAAGTGCTTAACCTTTGCTCTAGGGATAATTGCAGGTAAACATCTTACCCGCTAGGTGGGTTTTTGAGTGTTCCCAAGAAACCCAAACATCCACTGCTCTGGCACCTGGTGATCTATGGGAGCAGTGAGGGTTTGTTCCGTACAAATGCCCTGTGATGTCACTGCCAGCAGCTGACAGTGCCTTCGCTCTAGAAGCAGAAGGCAGAGAGTGAATCCAGCCACCAACTAAAGCACGGAAGAAGCTGGGGATGATTCTGCTACAAAAGGTGGGTAGGAAGAAAGAAGAGCTGTCATTGAAACCTTAAGGAAGAAGTGACTGCCCTGGAGAACAGACCAGAGCCTCCAGCAGAACTGAAAGCTGCCAGATCTCAGCCTGTGCCTGACTCTCCACTTCCCTGTGACACTGGGCCATTGCATGGGAATAGGACAGGAGCATTGGGGGTCAGCTGTAATCTATCCATAGGGAATTGTCACGAGAGAGCCTGTCTCTTCATTCTATAGTTTATGGGTTGCATGTACGCATTAGCAGTAGTGAGGCCAGAATGTGCTATTTCAAACCCCAGACCCCAGGGATCCTGATTTGAATAGGAATCTCACTCTAGCTATATGACCTTGGATAAATCACGGACGCTTGCTTAGATCCTCTATCATTTTGCAAAGCATTATTGCAGATGGAGCAGCATATGAAAAATACCAAGTACTCAATAAATATCTAGTTTAAGAAGAAACAAAATTAGATAGATAAAACTATTTCAGGTGGGCTGGGCTTCATGTTTCTGAAGTCTTGGTGTTCTCTTAGAGAATCACAAATACACTTGTGGAAGAAACGGCTGGAATGGCTTAAGTCAGTGGGATGGAAGAGGAAGGTCATCTAGCCCCTGGCTTCCTGGGAAGATGAGACAGACGCTCTTGTGGTGAGTGTCTGAGCCAGCTAAGTGCTGCACCTCTGGGTTTTGGGGGCATTGGAATATGCATGAAAGAACTAGGTACTTAAGCCATGGCCTGCCTTTTAGGGTAAGTTTGTGCTGGCAAGACAGTGGACAAGAGTCTTCTGCAAGAAATAGCAGTAGTGTTAGACAGATGGTGGGATGTATAACATGGATGGTGCTAAGAGATGGGAGGCACGACATGGTGGTAGGCACTTGATGGACGATGAGGGACATTGGGATGGCGGTGGGGGTGCTGGATTGATGACAGTGTGCTGGATACGTAGTGGGGACTCTTGGACGATGGAAGGTTATGGGATGCACTAATTAGGAGACTAATTCCGGTGTCAATGAAGAGTAGGGACAGTCATGAATACTACATCTGAGAACCGTAAAGGATCTTCCCTGCTCTGACTAACATCCAACCAGAAGCAGCTTGTGAAGGAATGGGTTTATTCTGGCTTGCAGACTCCAGGGAAAGCTCCGTGATGGCAGGGAAAATGACGGCATGAGCAGAGGCTGGACATCACCTCCTGGCCAACATCAGATGGACAACAGCAGCAGGAGAGCTGGCTAGAACCCCCACAAGCCTGCCACCAACAACACAGCTCTAACAAGGTTCCAATTCCAAAATTGCCGTCAGTTGGGGATGAAGCATTCAGAATGCAAGTGTTTATGGGGGACACCTGACTCAAACTACCACACACACCAACCAGCCCAACACTGTTTTTACATGTAAGCTTTTGCAGTGTTTTGCACCATTTAGGGGGAGGGCGAGGACCATGAGGCTAGGGTCCTGCATCTCCCTTTGTTAGATGGGTTATGTTGCGGTCAGCTTTCTAGTTGCTGCACAGAAAGAACCCAAACAAAAGTGGCTTGTGGAGGAATGGGTTTATTAGGCTTACGAACTCGAGGGGAGACTCCATCCTGGCAGGGAAAATGATGGCATGAGCAGAGGGGTGGACATCACCTCTGCCACAGCACTGCAAACAGCAGCAGGAAGGTTTGCCAAACACTGGCAAGGGGAAGCTGGCTTATAACCCCATAAGCCCGCCCCCAACAACACAGCTCTAGTGAGGTTGTAAAATCCAAACTGTCATCAGCTGAGGAGCGATTACCCAGAACACATTCATTTGTTTGTGGGGCACACCTGGATCAAACCATGACAGGTTATAATACAGTTTAAACTTAATTTGCAAAATAACTGATGCCTTCCTTCACTGCTTCAGTGTAGAACTCATGTCAGCCTGTGGCCTTCCTGTCTGCTTTCCCTTGGGAGCCTCAGTGCTCTTATTCCTTCTGGGCCAGCCTCTGCCAGATTCAAGTCCTAAAGTCCTCTTTCCTTACCGTAGTACTGGGTCTTCTCCCCACCACCTTACTGCCAGTCTTAGAGGTGGTTATGCAAACACCAGGGAAGAATTTGCTTTTGACACAATATATGTTTTATCTTTAAAAAGTTGAAAAATCTTTCCTGCTTAGGCCTTAGTGACTTTCTCTTTAGAATGTCCAGGTTGAAATCTTTTTTAAAAAATATTTTTATTTCTTTATTTGCAAACACAGAGAGATAGAGAAGAAAGGCAGACAGAGGAAGAATGGGCATGCCAGGGCCTCTTGCCACTGCAAATGAACTCTGCCACTTTGCACATCTGGCTTTACGTGAGTACTGGGGACTCAAACTTGGGTTGTTAGGCTTTGCAGGCAAGTGCCTTAATCTCTGAAGCCATCTCTTCTAGTTCAGAAATTCTATGATAATTAATTAATATAGTTGAAAAGTAACAGTTATATTTACATTGCAGTGGTAAAATGGACTCACCGTGATGCGTTGTGAATTACCCATGCCAAGGCCTCACCCTGGGTAAAGGACGTGCACCTCAGGTGCAAGTGAAATTTCATTTCCACCCTGAAGAGTACTGTAAGAAAGAGGAGTCTCCAGCCTCAAATTACTCAAATTACTTCAAGACGGGAGGCTTAAATAAATTCTTACTCTAGTCATCAGCCTCATGGAGGACCAGCCATCACCAAAGTCCACAGTGAAAGCATTCTTTAAGAACACTCCTGGGCTGGAGAGATGGCTCAGTGGTTAAGGCACTTGCCTCCAGTGCCTAAGGCCCCCAGTTCAATTCCTCAGTACCCACATAAGCCCACAAGGTGGTGGCTCTGGACTTCTCTCTCTCTCTCTCTCTCTCTCTCTCTCTCTCTCTCTCTCTCTCTCTCTCCTTGAAAAATGAATAAATAAAATATTTTTAAAAAAAGAACACTCCTGGGTGGGGATGTAGCTTTGTTGGTAGAGTGCTTACCTAGCACATACAAGCCCTGGGTTCAATCCCCCATACTACGGAAAATGGAGTGGTGGCACACACCTTTAATCCTAGCTCTTGGGAGGTGTAGACAGAAGGATCAGAAGATCAAAATCGTTCTTGGCTACAGAGTGAGTCCGAGGTCAATGTGAGCTGCATGAAACATTGTCTAATAAAACAAAACCTCCTCTGGTCTCTTCTGGAATCTTCACTAGCTTTGTGCATACAGCTTGCAGGGTTGTTGGGAATAGGTGAAACCTGTCTTTCATGGCTGCTGTGAACACAGAAGTTACTTCTCTAAGTCTGGAATCTTATACCCACTGTCCATTGGCAGGCATGACTTCATCCACCCTCCTGTTCTTCTGAATCCTGAAAGTATTTTTTTTTCTTTTGAGGAATTTAGTTTCATAACCACAAACACAATGAATCCAGGGGGAGTTATCAATCTGCTGATCCATTTCCTTGGAATTCTACTTGCAGGATTTTCCATATTTAATGACATCCTACCAGCGAGATAAACATACACGCGAGGTTGAATCATCTCTTCTCTCCCCTTGGATCAGGAACCCAGGAAAACAGGTGCAGAAAGCAGGTGGGAATGCTGGTGAGCAGGATGTTGCTTACCCCATGCTTACAGCGATTGAGGGCCCCAAGAGGGGGCGGTGGGAGGGAGGAACAAGGGGGCTCATCAGCCAACCAGGGGTTCATCTCTGAAATGATGGAAGGTCTGCAGAGAAGGGGCACTGTGTGGGGTGCCTGCTTGAAAACAGTTCTTCCAGAAAGCCTTTCAATCAAGGCCACAAGGAAGAGCTTTTCACAGCCGTAGCTGAGAGCACCTGGTGTGGGGTGAGGAGCTATACCACTCTGTGGGTTTACTTAGAGATCTGGGCCACCACTGAAGAACCTACATGATTTGGCCTTAAAAGGAAAGAACTAATTTGCACACCCCACAAGCACAGTTTGCTCTTTTGGCTGGAGGATAAGAGGCAAGGCCCAAAGAATATCACTTTGAGATCTTTTAGAGAGCATGGAATTTTTCAGACTGGAAAAGAGAAATGACGGAAGTAAAGACTTCCAAAAGATGAACAGAAATCAAAGTACGCAGAAGGGCAAGTGGGTGAAGGCGACATCATAAAATGTTTATACATACATGTATCCTCACCTTATCCCATAGTCGGCACAATGTAGCAGTTACCTTCTTGTTTCTGGGACAAAACACCCAACCCAAAGCAGCTTATGGGAGGAAAGGATTTATTTTACACTTAGAGTTTTGAGGGGAGTTTCATCATGGTTGAGGAGGAAGCATGGCAACTGGCTCACACTCACATCTTCAAGAAAGTCAGAGAGAGAGAGAGAGAGAGAGAGAGAGAGAGAGAGAGAGAGAGAGAGAGAGAGGCAGGCATGAATGACCTAGCTCGGAATACTCTGAACATCTTGTGGGCCAACTTAACAAACTCAAGGCCCATCCCTAGTGACACACCTCTTCTAGCAAGGCTCCACCTCCTTAAGGCTCCACCAGCTGGGGACCAAGTAGGAAGTTTGATCTCAAACACTTGAGGCTGTGGGGACGTTTTAAATTCAAGCTACCTCACACACAACACAGAGGGATAAGAAACAAGTCAAAGGATTAGGGTTTAAAAAGGCTTTCAGAGCCGGGCCTGGTGGCACACTCCTTTAATCCCAGCACTCGGGAGGCAGAGGTAGGAGGATTGCTGTGAGTTCGAGGCCAGCCTGAGACTACATAGTGAATTCCAGGTCAGCCTGAGCTAGAGAGAGACCCTACCTCAAAAAACAAACAAACAAGCAAAAAGTCCTTCAGGACGTCTGGTAAAGATGGCAGCATAAAGTCATCCATAGTTCTTTTCCCTTCTTAGAAACTCACTGAAAACAACAATGAACAAAAATAATAAGGAAAGAAAGAAAGCCCTTGCTCTGAGAGGCAAGGCCACAACCCCAAACCACAAACTTCCACTCCTGTGAAATCTTCAGGAAAGTGTGAGGCATGGGGGCCAGCCTGGGTCTCCAGTAAGTCAGAGATGTCCCTCCATGGGAGAATTACACCCTGAAAGGAAACTTTGATGAGAGCCATTCATTTTAGGACTAGGTGGTCATCCAGGCAGGTAGGTCAGCCCTGTAGAGGATGGAAATCACACACTTACCACATGTATTGTCTACAAACTTCTGAAGGGCACCTGCCCAAGGTGAGGTGGGAAAGGAGGCAGGGGAGGCAGCCTCTTCTATTTGTCAGATAGCTTGTGATTTATTTTTAATGTGGGTTCTGGGGATCGAACACAGGTCCTTTACTAACTGAGCTATCTTCCCAGTCCCAGCCTGAGGCTGAAAATTCTTTGCTGAATGGCGTGAACTAAAAGACCAAGGGACATGAGGGACCAGAGAAAAGGAAAAGAAATATATTTGAGGAAAACTGTGTTGAGATTACAAACCAGAATCCAGCATCTCGACTCTCCTTGCTCACATCTATCTCTCCTGAATGAGTTTCCAATAAATAGCTATTTCTTTTTTTTAATAGCTATTTCTTGAAAAGTCAGGAAGGAACAAGAAAGATCTCACACAAGATTTAAGTATATTCTTACAGAGGAGGGAGGCATGTGACTTACAAGGGGACACGAGCAGAAGACATGATGGTTATGTTTGCAGCCTCCAGGATGCTTCCCACGGGTGCGTCTGGTGATACCAAATGAAGGCATTATTTCTGTTGTGAAAAAAATAGACTTGGTCATGGGCTCGAGTTAGCCAAGTAAATATTTTCTTGGCAGTGTACAACATCAGTGCAAAATGCCCATTATGCATAGTCTATAATTATAGCATTCAATTAACATTCTCAAGTGATTATCATTTTGGGCATCATGGTTGTTGGGACTTGGGAGATGTGAGCTCTGCCTAAGATTTTTGCCCAGAACCCACTAGCTGATGTTTGACTTTGGAGGTTTGGTATGGGCACAGCAGGGGAGGGGAGACAAGGGGAGTGTGAGTGGTGGCAAGTTCAGGTCATAAACCATTGCAACTTGTCTAAACTTTTCCGTGAAACTGATCTTAATGAAAAATTTACTTTCCAATCTAATAGTTTGGTATTAGTTTACTCAGCTCATTTCTGGGCATTCGAGCAATTGGTAATTGTTTCTCAAGATTAGCTGTGAGAACAGTGATATTACTTTGGCATCTCTGGGACCAAATGCCTGATGTAAACAACTGAAGGAAAGAAAGAATTACTCAGCTCCTGGTTTCAGAGGTGTCAGTCCATCATGGTGGGGAGGGCAAGGTGGAGCAGAGCAGTTCATGTTGTAGTAGACAGGAGAATACAGGAAGAGGTTGGGGACAAAATACTACCAAGGCCCCATCTATTCCCTCCAACTGAATTCCACCTCCCCAGTCTCCAGAACCTCTCAAAATAATGCCACCAGCTGTGGACCTGAGCTTAATAAATGAGCCCAAGGGGGACATTTCACATTCAAGTCATAACAGATGATCTTATTCCCATTTTACAGAAGAGGAGACTGACTCAGAGAGGTTATGTCATTGGGTTAGGATGATATAGTTAGTAACTGAAATCTAGTAATTAGAGAGTGAGTCAATTAGTGTCAGAAGTCAGAGAGCTGAGCATTCTTTTGTCCAAATTGTTTCTTAAAAGAACCTATCTACTTCAATACTTTGAGGAGGTCCAAGACAAAAATATGAGTTGTATGCATTTTACTCCACCCTTATGAAAAATCTTATTAAAATGGCAAAAAAAAAAGCTATAAGAAGAGGGGAAAAGCAAGCATGCAAGAAAGCGGGAGAGGATCTCTGCCTTCTAGACATGGCGGGCACCGTGTGGAGGATGAGGGGTGAGCAGGGTCACCTGGCTATGCATGATTAACTCCCGCTGGCTTGTGCATGGGCTGGAGATGGAGATGGGGCGTGGACCCACTAGGTAGATGGTGATCAGATTGAGAAACCTACCTAGGGACATCTTTGTCTTGGCCCTTGGCTTGACTGGTGAGGGGAGCACCCCAATGTCTTTGTTTTTTTAAATATTTGTATTTATTTATTTGCAAGGAGAGAGAGAGAGAGAGAGAGAGAGAGAGAGAGAGAGAGAGAGAGAGAGAGAGAGAGAGAGAGAGAAGATGGGCACACCAGGGCCTCCAGCCACTGCAAACGAACTCCAGATGCATGTGCCACTTTGTGCTGGGGAATCAAACCTGGTCCTTAGGCTTTGCAGACAAACACCTTAACTGCTGAGCCATCTCTCCAGCCCTGACTTTGGTTTTTAATGTAGGCCTGGAGTCTCCTTACCCTGGAGGCTGATCACTTACTCAACTGTCCTGAGGCCACAAGGATAAGCTGGAAAGGGTCCTAATGCTCCATGGGTGCACTTTTGTGAGACGCAGAGTGACCCGAGCTCTGATAAATGGGAGGGAGGGACTTGGGAAGCCCAGAGATGATAGTGACTATGCCGGGGGGATGGAGTCTCCTTGGGAAAGACGGCATTGCTAGTCATTAAAGTTGACCAGGTCCTGTTCATCTGGGAGCCAGGGTGCAGCTCTGAATGGATGGAGGCTCAGGAGAGGGAGAAGAGCACATGGTACAGAGAGCATGGATACTTGAACAAAGGAAGGGACTAGGCAACACACACACACACACACATACTCCTCCTAAGGGCACACTTCCAGGTCTGTGAGGAAAGTTCGTTGGTAGGAACCTGAATGTCTGATCAGAAGAGTGGATGGTGGGTAGTGCTTGGGATATGGCAGGAATCATGAAGGCATACTGGGAAAAGGTTGAGATTGCTGGAGAGGGGAGAGCATGGATCTGTACTTGTAGCTCATAGGTGGGTTCAGTGATGCAGTATCCCCGGATCTCAACAAATAGGACTGAGCAGCAGTCACATTAGTCCTGGCTAGTACCCACCGAGCTACTTTCTCATCTACATGCTTATATGGTATCATCATCCCCTTGCGTGTGGTGGCCAGGGAGCACAAGAGCCTGGCCTACACAGAAGCTCAGTGGCTCTAAGGGGCAGCTCAGGGTTCTCATTAAGTTATTCCTGAACCAAACCCAGTGCGTGTGTCTTCCACTATTCAATCTCTTCTGGAAGAGCAAACAGAGAAGCAAACACATTTACATTTCATTTGTCCACCACCTTAAATGTCTGCTGTATTCCTAGTGCTCACAGGCCGTCTCCTATCCTGATTTAGTATATGTGCTCTGCCTAAAACTGCCTTCCTCACCATTTCCCAATTGACTTATCCTTCATCACTCAGCTCAGCTGTCATTCTACCCCTGCCTACACCTGCCACGGAGTAACCATCATCTCAAATTGCAGCCATTGGGACACCTGCCTCCCTTCCTAGTCTGGGAGCACCCAGCATATAGCAAACCCAGACAAATATGTATTCAGGATTGTCTTGAAGCAGAACCCATGCAATATTTGGAAGAAATTGCATTTTTAATTCTTTGCTTTCTTTGAACCACTATGTACAGTCCCGGTTTTGAGTTATTATGCACTTAAAGCAAGAGACTTCGAGGTTGGGTAAACTTTCATGCGTCGTTCATTTTACCTCCCCATGCCCACCTCAGAATCCGCTCTGCTGGTATTGTTCCAGGTTCTGGAATATGGAGGTTAGTTACAGAGGTGGTTTCTGCACCCAAACTGAATGAGAACAACATCACACCTCCACTTCTGGAATTCAGAGGGAAGAGCCATTGACATTTCATTTAGATAGGAAGTTAGGGTTGACTTCCTACCCCAATGTTGTCCTCTTCTGCTTGTATTACTAAGAGTTGCACTAGGGATTGGATGGGGAAACAGAGCCATGGTCTCTGTCTTAATAAGTGCAGAAATAGATGTAGAAAGAATGATGGTCCAGGCCTTAGGAGAACCAGGTTCTTGTGTGGGCTTTATTACCAAAAGCTGCATGACTTGAGGGGAGCTGGTCTATCCAGAAAGAAGAGGTGGCCTAAACATGTAAGTTTCCTTACAGTCTTGCCATACAGCTTGAAGCAGTCCTTGGAATCCATGAGCAGGAATGCTCTGATTGGGAAGATGCCCCATGGCCCATACATTGAACCTTCCCCTTTAAGGTCACAACATCTGGCTTTGAGAACCAGAGCACTGTCTCTAAATTGACTGTCAGCCTTATTGCCAATCGGTGAAAGCCACCTTAACATCCAAATGAAAGTCCATGAACTAGTCCAGCACAGTGGCCTCAGAAAGGCGGGGGCAGAATTCTGAGCCCAGGGAGGTGAGTCTGTTTATTTGTTTCCTAATTCTAATTAGAGACAGGAAAAGAGTGTCAGGAGTCTTTAGTGATTCACATCTTAATAGCCTGGTTATAATTTATTAATCCCTTTCATCAAATTTTCAGCATCCCTTTCCCCAGGAGTCTAAGACTGACTCAAACGTATTTATTGTTTCTAGGTGGGGTGTCATTAAATATTTGGCATCTCCTAAAGCTGTTGGGAAACTGGATTATACACCCTGTGCAGGCACATGATATTTGAAGGGAAAAGCTTGAACTGATGAAAACTTTAGGATGAGCCATCAGTGCAGATACATAGATATTTATCCTTTAAAATATGACCCCATACTTATTTCTAAATGCAATCTTCAAGAGCCACCATATCCTTTCCATTTGCAATGTCCCATCACTAGCCAGCTCCATGATTTTCCTAAGAGTGAAGTGTCAACACACAGTCAGGGTGACGTGCTGTGATTTATCCGGTTCTCTTCATGTGCAATGCAGAGTTGAACCATCACAGAGAAGGGACCTCAGTGGTCAAAAATCAGGAAATTTAAGGATGGCTTAAAGTAATTCCAAATCATAATTTCTAAGATGGAAAAGGACCTAACTGATATTCTTTTATTTGCTTGTTTATTTATTTATTTATTTCTATTTATTTATTTAATTGCAAGCAGAGAGAGATAGAGAGAATGGGCACACCTCCAGCCACTGTGAATGAACTCCAGTTGCATGTGGCACTTTGTGCATCTGGCTTTACAGGGGTGCTGGGGAATTGAACTCAGATCATTAGGTATTGCAGGCAAGCATCTTAACCACTAAGCCATCTCTCCAGCCCCCTAACTGATATTCTTTTGTGGCTTTCATTAGTTACTCTGGTGTTGCTATGTCCATAGAACCCAACTGAAACAATTTAGCGGGGGAAAGATTTTGTCTGGGCTCATGGTTTCAGAGCGTTTCAGTCCATCGTGGCAGGGAAGGCCTGTCAGTGAGTACATGTGGCAGAGTCTTTCACATCGCAGAAGACCACGAAGGCTAAAACCAGGAACATTGTATTTTCTTCAAATATCCTCTCCTAGAGACCTACTTTCATCAGCAGAGCTCTGGTCTGTAATGGTTCTACAGTTTTCCAAAATAGTGCCTCCAGCTGGGGGGACAAGTGTTCAAAAGCATGACCTGTGGGAATGCTTAAGATTTAAACCATAACAAGGCCTGTAAATTCTTCTTAGCCTTTCCCCTGAAAATTGTCCCGCCAAAGACAGAGGGTTTGTGATCTCTGGAGGCAGGCCTTTCAATAGGGAAAGCGTCTTCCTCAGGCTGAGCTAAAACCTTCTCTTGCTTGTCCCTTGTTTGTAGTGTTCCCTAAGACATTCTTGGCTTCTTGATTGCAAATGGTGAGCTGAACTGGGTGTGGTGGAGGGGGGAGGAGAGTAGGGATATGGCAGGAGACATAGCCAACTTGAACACAAACACCAGTATCCCCAGACACGTTTGACCTGGGAGTGGAGGTAATTCTCTGAGTAGAGTAGAACATCGTTCATATTGTGATGGTGTGAATAGGGGTTGCCCTCAAACACGGTCATGTTGAGGCTTTGTTCCCAATGTAACACTGTTGAGAGTCCTGGGGCTGGTACCATGCTCTTGGACCTCAAACCTGTGGGCTACAAAGCATTTTCTTTTTGATTTCTCGAGGTAGGGTCTCACTCTAGCCAAGGCTGGCCTTGAATTTACAGCAATCCTCCTATCTCAGCCTCCTGAATGCTGGGATTAAAGATGTACACTACCACACTCTGCTTCCATAACAATTTTTAAATTATAAAGTACTTAGCCTCAGGTCTTCTATTCTACCAATAGAAGGTAGACTAAGACACATAGGACTTGTTTTGACTAGGAAAAGGAATCTTCCACACAATCTAGCCTAATTTATTGGAATTCTAGAATAGATTTTAGTACTAAAGCCACAGCTACTAATGGCTTATTTTGAAACTTTTGAACTCCTGACAAGGAAAAAGTGGTTAGGCCAACACAGAATTTAGGATTTCCTGGTTCCTTTGACAAATGCCATTTTTGTGTTACTTTTCAAGCTCAAAACTTCTGATACATTGAACTTGAGTGTCCATCCTTAATCTCCCCATACTTGCATTACCCTTGAAGCAGACTAGTACATGTCTGGATTTCCACTGAACATTGTTAGTGTTATCCGTGAACTCTCAGAGACTCCACTGGCCTCATTTATGACATCACCCATGTCTTTGGACCTTATGTTTCTGAGTTCTTCCACTCTTTGTGAAAGCAGAGGCCAGTTATCATCTTTGGTGCAACATTTATTTACCAAGCAAGAGCCTGGCCAGTATCCTTGGATCTCTTATCTCCCCAGGTTTTCTTACCTGCCTAGGTTGTCCTGGGAGAGCAGGGACTTCAGCATCCATAGCGTGTCTTAGAAGTTCCCATCCTCCCAGCACGGGACCCTTTTCCTTTCTTAATAATAAATGATGTTGTTAAGCTTTGTGACTTACTAAAACCTTTAAGTGCTGCCTTTATGGCTGTTCTTAAAGCTGGAAATCAGTTCCTTTCTGGGAGCTGAACTACACACATTGGTTCATCACAATGGCACAGGGGACATTTTCATGGAAGAAGCCAGAATACACACCCATCATCTAGCTTGTCACCAACCTGAAGACAGACAGCTGCTCATCAAAGGGTCCCCAGGCTTCCCACCTAAACATTCCACATCTCCCACCCAGCTCACTGAAGAGCAAGTGCTATCTGGGGCTCACTCTGTGTCTCTCGAGAGATAATGAAAGCTTCGCAAGGTATAAAATTTAGAAAGGAAAGTGGCTGACATCAAACTTTCCATTACGTGCAAAAAATTCATTTGCGCATTGGGTTGTGGGATGGACTCTGTATTGAATTTCTTACTAATGGGATGCTAGAGGAGATTTGTATTGCTTGATGTGGTCCAGCTATTTCCTCGGGAGAACTACCTTCTGTTTATCAGAGAACATGTTACTTTGGCCAAAAATCAAATAAGATGAGAGAATATTTGGTTTTCCAGTGACACTGGTCATTATTGTTAGTATAATAGTAATAGCCATCTGTGTGACAGTGACCTGAATCCTACTGTTGTGGTCAGCTTCTCAGTGCTGGCACAAAGCACCCACCCAAAGCAACTTGTGAAAGCAAAGGGTTTATTTTGGCTTATAGACTCAAAGAGAAACTCCATGATTACAGGGGAAGCTGTGGCATGAGCAGAGGTTGACCATCACCTCTTGGCCAACATCAGATGGACAACAGCAGAAGGAGAATGTGCCAAACACTGGCAAGGGGAAGCTGGCTACACACCCATAAGCCTGCCCCCAACAACACTCAGGAGGCTCCAATTCTCAAATTGCCATCAGCTGGGGACCCAGAATTAAAGACACATGAATTTATGGGAGATACCTAATTCAAACCACCACAGCTAGTCACTTTACATACATTATCTTTGTTACATCTCAGGAAAGTCTCCACAATGGTGGTGGTGCTAAGATGGAGAGGTATTTTACTGAGGTCTCAAATCTACAAGTCCTTGGTCAGCCTTCCACCTTGTTGAGCACCAGTCAGATAGCTGTATGAATAATGGACAAAGCTAGTCAGAGAGGAAATGATCATTACTACAGAGAAAGCTTGGTATCAGCTCTTCCCACCCTGATGAAGTAAGCTAGACTATACTTGAACAGAAAGGCTTAACTTTGTGCCTCTGGATTGAATGTGCCAAACACTGGCAAGGGGAAGCTGGCTTATAACCCCCAAAAGCCCACCCCCAACAACACAGCTCCATCGAAGTTGTAAAATCCAAACTGCCATCAGCTGAGGATCGATTACCCAGAACACATTCATTTGTTTGTGGGGGACACCTGGATCAAACCATGACAGTAGGCATCCACCTGCCCTTGGACTTTCAAGGACTCTGCAGGCCCACAGCAAACAGCTGTACAAGTCCAGAGGTCTCAGTCAGCCTCCCACAGGCACAGCTAACCACTGTCATCTCCAGGGCACAGCCAGTCCCCAGTTCTGGGACTCAGAAGTAGAATGAGGGTGGAAACTTTGCTCCAACTCTGTTTGTAACACATATGTGTGCCAGCCTTACCTCTTCTACCCTCCCTGGACCACCAGGCAAGCCTTCTCTATGCATCTCAGTTTCTCTACCTGACATTAGTCCTCCTTCAAATCTGATATTTAAGGATTTGTCCCTTTATCGTTATTCCGAATGGTTTGATTAAAGAAGTTCACATTTTATTTGTTTACTTTAAATGTATTATTTATTTATTTGTGTGTGTGTGTGTGTGTGTGTGAGAGAGAGAGAGAGAGAGAGAGAGAGAGAGAGAGAGAGAACATATGAATATGAGTGCACCAGGGCCTCCTGTTAATGCAAATTAACTCCACCCCATGGACCACTTTGTGAGTCTGGCTTTATGTGGGTACTGGTGAATCCAACCTGGGCTGATAGACTTTGCAAGCAAGTGCCTTTAACTGTTGAGCCATTTCCCAATCCTGGATTTGACATTTTAATCTCCCTTAAAAAAAACTACAGGCATCAAATCAGGAATTCAAGCTTGTAGCCAGTCAACTTTCCAGCCTTGTTAGGAGAAAGAGACTCTAGAATGCCAAGGAAATGGAGGTGGAGTGCTCACCCCAAGGGAAGAATCTGCATATACAGAACTTATTTTGTCTTTCAAAAGCCCTAAACTTTGTGAAGTCCTCCCCCAGCGACTTTCAACTTTCTTTCCCTTCTAAAGTCTTTACAGAATTTTAGGCGAATTAAAGCAGGAACATTTGATCTTCTCCCCAGATGTTTTGATCACAGAAGGGCCACATATGTGCACACATTCCTGGGTATTTTTAGAGTTTTTACAGGATCCAAAACTCGAATTGCTTTTTTTCTCTGCTCCTTGTGGCCGCTGCTGGCCGGGGCTGATGGCAGAGGGCCTGGCCCGGGGGAGGCTTCCAAACAGTCTCTCAGTGCTGTGACGCAGGAAGGAAGCTACTCTGCACCATTCTTGGAGGCTGGAGGCTGGAGCCTCTGTAGTCATCCAGAGGAAACAAACCACAGCACTGAAGAATTCCAGTTCACACTGGTATCCTGGAAGATCTCTGGCTGCAGTTCCCCAGACACACACACACAACTATCTAGAAAGAGGTTCCCACTAGAGGGGAAGAAATATTGGAAAGGGAGTTAGATGTGCCTCCAGTTGGTTAGACAACCTCTTCTCTTTACTCTAAGTTTCCCCATTTGTAAAATGGGATGTGTCCCTTAAAGCTGTGGAACGTAGAAACCCAGAGACACTAAGACCTCAACACTAAAGCAGACTTAAAACTCACCCACTGTGGCTTAGAAACTTTGTGGAAGAGGCGACCACAAGATTGTAAGAGCCATGATGGGAGGAATATCCAGAGGCAATGCCCATTAGCCCCCCAAAACTGTCTGCTGCTTGCACAACTCATAGCCCTCCAGCCCATGGAATATTCCAGAATATTCCAGAAGGGCCCTCAGTGGAATAGAAGCAGGGAGGAGGGAAATGGGAATACCAACACAAGACTTATTTATGCAGAGTCTCTTCTTATTAATAAAAATAAAAAAGGAAGACCCCTCCCAAGTGGGATGTATCCTACTTACAACAGAGGTCTGAAAACCATGGCCTGCAAGGGGGCTTCCCATTTTTGAAAATACAGCCTCGCCTGTCTGTGCATGCATGGTCTTTGATCCCTCCCACCCCCAAACCTCAAACTCTCAAGATCCTTGACTCACAGCCAACTTCTGGGACAAGCTAGCCTATGACAGGACTTCAATCCTGTGTATGTCTCGTACATCTCGCTGTCTTCTCGGCTCAGACAGAAGGCCATAAGTGTAAGGCATAGGATGTGTTCTCCAGAGTGAGCACCATGGGGCTGACCCACAGATCCCGGGGCGCAAAGAAGAGATTGGCTGTGAAGTGAATCCTGGCCACCAGAAGGAAGCTGTCAGAGAAATGTCCTCTGCCTTCACTTTCCTGGGGTTTTAGGAGATTTCTAGGTGCCGAGCAAGCACTACTATGGGAAGACCCACCATGTCTCTTTGGCACTTTTTTGGGCAGTGGTGCTCAGCGCATCAACCTGTGGATCTGCTTCCCTGGGTCCTCCCTTCCCACACCACTGAGACTGCCCCGCCCCAGTCAAGGCCCAGCACTGTAATCCCTGGTTTAGGCTCTGCTTTCGAGAGGACCTGGGCCAAGCATGGGGTTAGCTTAAGTATCTCTAAGGATTCTGTCGGCTCTGTTACATTTGACTTGTACTACGGTCCACGTATCACATATCACATAGAGATTAGTTTCTGAGGTATGCCAGGGCTCTTTTTTTAATTTGTTACAACTCATATTAGATCAGGGAAGATATTGCAATAATTATTAATAACCTTTATTACTGTCTATACGTAGGGCCTTGAGTCAAGAACTTTATAGACATTAATTGATTCTCATTCAAGATTTATCAGATTCTATTATTCTCATTTTACACAGGAGGAAAATAAAGTTTAGAGAGGATAAGCCACTTATCCTAAATTGCATAGTAAGTGGCCAAGCCAGGAAATGAAACCAGATCTGATGTATTTCAAAGACCATGTTCACAATTATAAGCCTTAATATATATGATATTTAGTTAGCAAAAAAAAAGAAAGAAAGAAAGAAAAAGAAAAAAAGAAAGAGGAAAAAAATGTTTTCTCAATGTCTGTCTTTGAAGAGACATTTTACCAGCGAGGATATAAGGATGGCAAGTAAGCACAGGGAAAGATGGTCGGCATCGCCATCATCTGGAAATGCCAAGAAAGCCTTGGTGAAGGGCTAACCCGGTGCTGGCGAGGATGCAGAAGAGCCACGGTTCTCACACACTGCTCATAGGAATGTGAAATGGCATTGTTTGGAAAACACTGTCAATGTCTTTTAAAAAGTCAAATGTACACTGATCCTATGATTCAGCCATTTTTCCTAGTTATTTACCCAAGAAAAATAAAGACATATTTACATAGAGACTTGTGTATAAATGGCCATGGAAACTGTAATCCAAAAATGGGAAACAACCCAAATGTCCATCAGCAAGTGAATTGTTAAACAAACTGTCATGAAACCATACAATGGAATACTACTAGGCAATAAAAAGGAGTGAAGTCTTCATGCACCCAACAAGATCCTTAATCTTCAATTATGTCAAGTGAAAGAAACCAGACAAAATGAGTTCATTTGCATAAAGTGTTAGGAAAATGCCAAGCAATCCCTAGCGATGGCGGGCAGGTGAGTGGAGCCTGGGAGGATCATGAAGGGAAATGGGAACACAGACAGCTTTTAGGCGTGTTATCTTGATTATGGGAGCGTTTTGGGGAGTGCACACCAGTCAACCCTAATCCAATTGTACATTTTCCAGATGGTGATCATAGGTCAATTATGTCCCAATGAAACTGCAAAAAACAAAGACAAAACATTGGCATTGGACAGTGGTCGTTTGTGCTGTCTCTTGGGATTGCCCATAAAAGCAAAGATGAGAAAACAGGCCAGTTGACCTTGCCCTGGCAGAGCCCGCAGAGGAAAGGAGGTGAGGTGCTCTACTTGGCAGCTTGAGACAATCCTGTGACCTCCTTGAGCCTTGGCATTTCCATCTATAAAATGGAATGTGTCTTGCCACTCTACCTTCTCTGGGACTGATTGGAGTAAAGACAAGAGACCATGTGAACATGACCAGATTCCCCATCTCATGGCAATCAGTGCCAAATACTTGGTGACAATCCAAGTCGTGGATGCCATTTGTCACCGTGAGGTGTGTTGGGAGGCTAATGGATCTTCCTTGTGATTTATCGCACTCACTGCGTTTCTGTGGCTTTGCTCTGGACTCGTGTTTGGCTGGTTCTTCCAGGCTGTCTCCTGCCCCTGTCATTATTTTATTGGCCCAGCTGACATCCTATTTCCCTCTACATGATTTCGTCTCTCCAAATATCCTCTGCCACTGAGATCTAGGTCTGTCTACCCATTCACCATGTAGCCAGGAGAGACCAGTGGGTGGCCCTATTATTTAAGTTCTCCTTAAGCACTGGGGAGAGAACCCCGAATGTCAAGAGAACCCACAGTTTGTTGGCAGACCCACTCTGTGGGATGTTCTATGATGGCCCCAATGATGAGAGATACAGTAAGGCTAAAAGTAAAGACTTCTGGGAAGAAGAAATGTCACACCTGGACCCAGAAGGTTGGGTATTTGATAGACAGAAGTGAGAGAAGAACATTCCAGACAGGAAATGGATCCCTTCTTTGCAGGCTAAGGTCTTGGACTATTTAAGACAAATGAATGATTTAGTATGACCATAACCAGCAAAGAGGAAGTCCGGCCTAGGTCATGGATGAAATCTTGGTGTGTATGCTGAGGGCTTTGGACTTGAATTTGATACACTGAGCAAGTACTGAAGTGTTTCAAGTCTGGAGATGACCACTATTTTTTTTTTTTTGTGCTGTCAAGTTTTTTTTTTTTTTCAATTGTCCATAATGAGTTACATTATTTAGTGGGCACTCTTTTTTTGTTTGTTTGTTTTTTCGAGGTAGGGTCTCACTCTAGCTGAGGCTGACTTGGAATTTACTCTGTAGTCTCAGGCTGGCCTTGAACTCACAGCGATCCTCCTACCTCTGCTTCCCGAGTTCTGGGATTAAAGGCGTGCGCCATCACGCCCGGCTAGATGAGCACTCTTGTGGGTTAATTTCTAGGACTTTATTCAAATATTCCCCAGATATGCTTTTTGTCAAGACCAGGGCTTCAAAATGGTGGTAGTGTCTACTTCAGAGCCAGATAATCCTGTATATTGTACAACACTTTCAAACAGAATCCCTGGCTTCTACCTACAAGATAACATAATACAAGGGAAAATGTCCCCAAACATTGCCACATATTTCCCCAGGTAGAAAACAGCTCTCAGCTGAGAATCACTGTCCTGGGGTTGGATGTTTCTGGTGAATTTCTTTTGAGAATGCATACAGACAGCACCCTCTGTATTTGCCTTCTTCCCAAGGCCTGGCCTCTAGGCTTTCCACAAGTCACAAGTGATGGTGTGTCCTTGGCTGCCTGCATAGCCGCACTCAGCACCTAGAGCTCAAGCTTTCTGCTCACAGGGGCACTGACTAGGGCTGGCCCTGGGGAACCAACTGCCAACAGCTCTGTCCACCTCTGTCAGGCCAACAAGGCACCAGATTCCCTGTAGGGAATGCCAGGAGCCTTTTGGATAGGTTCCCTCCTTGAGGTCAGTTGGGACAGAGCTGTCCAAGCTTTTTGGCACTGTCCCCTAGGTCCATTGTCTGCCAAGACATGGCGTGGAGGGACAAAGTCAGCTCAGGAAGCTTGCCAGGGAGAGAGTAACAGGCTGGGAACAGAGGGCAGGTGGTGGCAGCTGGAACCCATGTGACTGCTGGAGGCTGTGTGAGTGTCACAGGGCAGAGCTGGCCACTGGCTCCTTCCTTGGATTATTCTGAAAAGCTATCACACGACTTTTCTATGGGAGCCTTGTGTTGGGGACTCGAGAGGGAGGTGTGAGGGAAGAGGGAAGTGCTTTTAGGATCCAGGATGGAAATATGAAACACACACATGTGTCACAAGTTGATAATCATCACATGACTACATTGACTTTGCCAATGAAAAAATTCGGCTTTGGGCATCCAGGAAAATCTATTGCAGCATCTGCTATGCGGAGACTGTGGTAGCCGTGAGAGACGGTCCATTAGGCGTAGAGTGGAAGGTTAGATTGCAATCCCACTCCCCCCAAAAGTCAGCAAAACAGGGGATAGGGAGATAGCTCAGTTGGTAAAGTACTTGTGCTGATCAAGTAAGGACCCAGTTCAACCCCCAGAACACACATGAATAAAGCCAGGCATGGTGGTTGGTGCGTGCTGGTCATTCCAGAGCTGGGGAGGCAGAGACAGGTGAATTCCTTGACAGCTGGTGAGTTCTAGGCCAGTGAGATGCCCTCTCCAAAAAGGTGGAAAGCACGTAAGGAATGACATCTGAGGTTGTTTTCTGTCTTCCACACGTGCGAATGTGCATCCACACACAAATGTGTGTGTGTTTGAATGTGTGTGCACACACATCATCAACAAAGCAACACAAAGGCAGCTCAGGTCCTTTCCATATGCTACTTCCTATGCTCATGTTGCAGAAGTCCCACTCCCCAGCGAGAAAAACTGAGGCCCAGAGCCTTCCATTTTCTCTCCTCCTTTGGGCTTTTACATTTTTAACTCACCACCATGGCTTTCTTCACCTCTCTGGACTTCCAAGCTGCACATACTGGCTAAACCTTCCTGCTGCAGGTTGGGGTGGGGGATCTTACTTTGTCCCACCTCAGCTACAAGCAGACTGGAGCTCAGAATCCAGTTTATCTCAGCAGGAGGCTGAGAGTCAGGGTTTCAGAGGCTCTGAGCGGGGACTTGGCAGGCCCTTCAGCCAGGACAGGAAAGCCCTGAGGGCTCCCTCAGCAGCCCCTCTCAGCCCTCATGGGTCAGGAGCTTTATTTAGCTGCCCCCAAATCCTACAGGCCTGGACAGTCCTCCTGAGCTGTGTCCTTGCTGCTGAAGAGGGAAAAGCTCACGAGCAGGCTTTGCCCCTCCGGGAAGACAGCCACCTGCCTCGTGCTTGCCCGGTGTTCATCTCAAGGGCTCTCACTTTAAGAATGTTTAAAAATAACATTTAGCATATTTAACCTCATTATATAAGCAGGATATAGCCACTGTAGAATAATCAGGAAACCTAGGAAAGTATAAAGAAGCAAATTAAAAACTCACCATCAGCTCACCAATCAGAGAGCTGCACTGTTTAAATATTGTTGTATTGTTTCTCACCTGCTCTCCAGGCAAAGATGTGTGTATAGCTCTAAAAAGTAAAAGCATAATCCTCCTACTTTGCATAAATTTAAACAAAATGATCGTGGTATAGTATACACATAGTAAAGGACACAACTTTTATTATTGTACCATTTAATACATTTTTATACATCATTCCCCCTGTGACAGTCACGTGGATCAGCATATAAAACATTTCCAGGTCCTGAAGGCTTATCCCTTTCTCAATGAGTAGCTAAATCCATCTCTGAGATGTCACCAGCATTCTGATAGTCTGACTTCCATCATTGTAGAGTGATTTGCCTATTCTTTTTTAAAGTATTTTTACTTATTAAATATTCCTGTAAGCATTCCTTGGAAGTTATAGTCACACAACTATACATGAAATGGTAAGATGTATTTAATAAGTAATATTGTGTCTGAGGTTAATTTTATATATTTTTTTAAAAAGGGAATTTGCCTCTTCCCTCCTTTTTTGTTTGTTTATTTTTCAAGGTAGTTTCTCATTCTAGCTCAGGCTGTCCTGGAACTCACTCTATAGTCCCAGGCTGGCTTTGAACTCACAGCGATCCTCCTACCTCTGCCTCCTGAGTGCTGGGATTAAAGGTGTCCTCCAGGGTTTGCCAATCTTCAGTGTCACTTAAATGGGTTCATATGGTATGTCATTTTGTGTCACCTAATATGTAGCATCTACCCCAGCCCTGGCTCAAAGGTACTTGTCAGTAGTATTTAAATATTCTTTGGATGCACACTGAGCAATTGAAAGAGTAGATGAAATAATAAGAACAGACTTTGCTTACTGGTGTGGTCTCTTAGCAGGTCACTGGTTCCCAGTAGCCACCTGATTGTCCACGTGGAGAAGGGCGAGCAGGCAGGTGGCTCATGAGAACAGACAATGACCTGGATCGTAAGTGGGCAGAGGGAAGAGTGAGGAGGAATCAGGTTGTCCATGGCCCTGCTGTCTGCCTGGCACGTGGGAGAGCTGGGCTGGTGTCCCACGAGTAGCAGGACCAGGGGTTATTTTTAGAAACTTTATCACACAAAGCAGCCACTTGACACTGTGGTTACCTCAGGGCTCTAGTGCTCCATGCAGAGTCCCTGCCCTGGGTCAACCTTTACACTAGGGGTCTCTGATCCCTGATTGCTCTCCTGAGCAGAGGAGAATCGTGTTTAGCAGCCGGCAGTGATGAGCAAGCAGGAAAAACTCAATGCGAGATGCAAACGTTTAAGAAATGGGTGCTCTTGCCTTGCACCCTAAGTAAGAGATGCTCTCTGGGAGCACACTGGTCTATGCCTCTGTGGCCCCACCTTATAACTGAAAGACGCTGGGGTGGAAAGGAGCTGTTCAGACTTGAATGTCAAATATCCTCCATAGAATGTGGATTTGAACTTGTATTTGCACTTGATTCCCAGTTGGTAGTGCTGTGTGGGATGCTGAGAAACCTTTAGGAGGTGGGGCCTAACTGAAGGAAGGGGGTCCTAAAGGTGGGCCTTGTGAGTTCTAGCCCCACTTCTGGCTCCAATCTTTCTTTGTTTCCTGGTCTGACTGACAGAACACTACCCCCTCCTTCCACCACGGAGCTGTCTGCTACCGACCACAATGGACTGAATCTTTTCAAACCAGGAGCCTAAAGAAATCCTTCCTCCCAAGTGTTGCTTCTTGTCAGAGACAAAAGTAGCTAATCCAGCAGCCCTCTCATGCCTCTTCCAAACACCCTGTGCTCAAGCCCTTCCCACTGTCTTTATAACGCATGCTCATCATTCACCTCTCCCTTCCCTCCCTGTCATCATCACCCCAGCCACCAACGTCTCTCATCTACCCTGTCAAAACCACCTCCTCAGTGCTCGGTGCCCTTCTTGTTCATTGTACTCTCTAGTTACAGTAAGCTGTAACCTTGGTCATGTGGCTGGACCTGAAGGAAAAGGAGCCATAATACTGGGTTGTGAGAGAGTCAAGGCAGAAAGAGAGAGAGAGAGAGAGAGAGAGAGAGAGAGAGAGAGAGAGAGAGAGAGAGAGAGAGAGCCATGCGAGACCCTGTAATGTGATAAGAGGTTTGATGGAAAACACAGACCAGGTGGCACTTTTATTACTTGATGAAGATTTATCATCTTTGATCTTTTCCTTGGGCTCATAATAAATGGGTTGTGGGAGATGATAGGAGGGAGGAAACACTTGGTCTTTTTTTTCTGAATGACTGGGAAGCTGGTGGTGGCTTTGGGAATATGTGAAATCAGTTCCCAGGGAGCCACTGGGGTCAGAGATTGTCAGCCTCGAACAAGCTGTTAGGACAGCTAGTGTTGCTTCTGAGACTGTTCTGTAGCATGTGAATGGCTGGTGTGTTCATGGCCAGAAGAGCAACACTGTGAATCAGCAGTACTTGGGGGTTCCACTTGGAGAGCGCCTACCCCTCAGGTGACCGTGATGTCTTCCACTGGGTGATGAGGAGTCAGATATGCCCAGTGGAGGGGGAGAGCCTCCCAACAGGCACCTGTGCCCATCTGCCACTTTGGAAGGAGGGCCAGATCACAGGGTCAGGAATGCCTCCTGGCCAGAGAACATGAGCCGAGCAGCTGTCCCTGCCATGCTGGCCATGAGAGACCTTCTGACCAACTCAGCCCCAGGGAGCGTGAGGTCCCTGTGGTCAGCAGGTTATGTGAGTGTCCTAGCTCAGGTCAGAGGGAGGCCAGGGAGCCTGCTCTTGGCCCTTCACTCAGATATGAATTTAGAAGTCTGGAAAATTTGCGAAGTAGAGAATACTCCCAGCATTTCCTATGGTCAGGTGAATGGGTCTTTGGAGAATTTCAGGGCCCAACTTAGAAGAGATGGGCAATGAGTGTTAAACATAAATCATTCCTAGACAGCAGCGGCATATCTGAGATTCACTGTCCTCTTGGTAAAATGAGTAAAATGTGATGAGGGTCACAAAGTGGACTGTCAGTGAGATGATGCTTAGAATCCAAGTATTCGCTCTTCTTCAAATTTCTTTCCATTAGAAATTTTGAGAAAGATGCTGGATGTAGACTTTCCACGTGTGTTCTCACGGTAAAGTGAAGAGGGAGGGCTGGCTGAGAAACAGGCAAAGGGAATGTCAAACTGTGGGACCTGACAACTTCACTGTCCCCTGATGTCCCTCCCTGGACATCCCCTGTGTGTGACCCTCAGTACAACCTCCGTCTTTCAGGATACCTGCCACTCCCTTCTGGAGACCAGAGGCCAGGGCACTGAAGCATTCTACACTGGCCAGAGGTTCGCCACCTCAGCACAAAGCATTCTTCTCCGTGAGGCTGACCTGAGCACGGTGGGGCAGTAGCAGAAATCCTGGCTTCTATCCAGTGGAGGCCTAAGGTGCCGCCTTGCCTTTCTTTGGAATAATAAAGTGTCTTCAGAGGACAAAACAGCCCCTGGTTACAGCCGCTCCTGTTACTTCAGCCTTTGTTCTTTGCTGCCTGCTGGGGGCTCTAGACACATGGTTCCTTAAGAAACAAAGTTGTTACACTCCTCTAGACCTTTGCATACAGTCACCCCCTACCTCTTCCACACTTTGCTGTTCAATAAGTCCTGGTCATCTTGGAAAATTGATCTCGAACCTGCCTCCCTTGAAAACACCATCCCTGGCACTCTCTTTCCTAGACAGTGATTGTGCTTACAGACTACTTTGGGAGCCCTAGCTGCGTGGATCTTGCTTGTTTGTTTGATGATCATTCCCACTATACTAGAAGCTTCTTGAAGCCCCTTGAGGGCAATTCCACATCACTCACACCTTTGTTCCCAGAGCCAGATACCCAGCGCCACACAGTGGATGCTTTGTGAGCCTCCATTGGGTGATATCATCTCAAGGATGGCTGGTGGTTGGTCACAGATGCACAGTGCACTGGTCAAAATGAAGCCCTAGCAAAACCACTTTCTGAATCTTAATAAGGCAGAGGGTCCAGTGCACAGTCCGGAGGCAGCAGAGTACTCTCTCAGCCTTGAGATAGAGAAAAATCAACTTACTGTTTTAATTTCCAGGAATCTAGAGAAAATAGAGGGCCTCCTCCTGTGGGGACTTCTTTCTGGCTTTGACTTTGAGAAAACCCTGCAGCTGTAGCAATAGCTAGCACCTCCTCTCTGAAGCATGCTGGAGGATTGGCCAGACCCATGCCTGGGGCCAGGGGCCCCATCTCTTCCAACTATGCAAATGGCACCCCGCCCTGCCGCTTCCCACACTCTTGGCTGTGGCACTTTCTCCAGTTCTCCCCTCTGCATTGTCACAAAGGGAACAGACAGAAGGAAGCGTTTGGTGCTGAGACTAGAGCCAGGGCAGCACGAGGCAGATCCAGACAATCTGCTCCTACTCCTCCCAAGGAGAGGAAAGGCTTTTTTTTTTCTTGCTGACAGCGAAGTCAGCGATGGGAAATCATGGCACAACTGAAGCTAACCTAGCACGAGAAGCATGTTGTGGAGTGACGCACTGCACCAGGCGTGCACACACATGCAGAAATAAAAAGTCACCGGGTCCAACTTCCAGTGGATTGCTTCAATTGTCCTGTCTTTTCCCCACTGCTCGCACACCTTCAGTAACACGACAGTAACACGACTCTCTGCCTTACCAAACGTTTGTTCTATCACTGGATTTGGAGAAAAGCTTCTGACACCTCTGACAATTCTACATCCGATTCTCAGTTCCATTTGGCATGGGCCCAGTCCTCCTTCTCCAGGAAACGTCTGCAGAGGTAACTACCACCTAAATGCATTCTTCTGGTGAAAGAGACTATTTTAGCAGCTTTCCCCGTTACACAGTTTTGCTTCCCGTTCCTTCCCAATCCCCCCTTGTAAGCACAGTCAGTATTGTAATACCCTGGCGTTCTACAGCAATCAGGTTATTTGGGATGGATGCCTCTTCCAGAGAGCTGAGAAGTGACATCTTGAACAAGCCTTTAAAAAGGCACAGTGCAAAATTTGGAACATGTAGATGACATGTCCTTTTTCGACTGTGCATGGCCCTGAAAATTCCTTCCAGATTTCTCACCACCTCTTCCTTTATCCCTCAAAAGCCTTCCTGCATCCCTTAGCTCACCACCTTCCAACAAGACTGGCCTCTGGTGCTGTCACTGAAAATCCAGGACCCACCAGAGGTAGGCACAATAAGATAGATGGATGTGTCAGAGGAGCCTTATGATAGCTGCAAAGTCCAGCCATCCCAGGAGCATGTGTTCCACAGAGAAGCTGTGAGGGAGAGGCTCTAGGTTGGGTGAGGTACTCCACAGGCTCCTCCAGGTCTGAGATTTCATGATTGTGGGAGAATCACCACTGTGGCATTTATGCAAAATTAGGACTCCCAGGCACCTTTTAACAGCTGTGGGAGAGGGGACAGAGAGCAAATTCCTTCGGTAGGACAGCTGAGGAGGGGGGCTAGAGATTGTGCAGGTTTTGGCCCTGTCCTGTGACAGTGCCACCCAAGAGGGCACAGTGTGGGAAGAGGTGAAGGGAGAGAAACCTGGCTTTGTCTCCTATGTTGAAGGACTTGAGGGATCGTGAAGACTTCAAGTACCTATGGTCCTCCTTACCCGAGGCATGGGAGGATCATCTCATTGGTCTGTGTGGTAGTTTGGATGTAGAATGTTTCCCCAGAGCTTTACATGTTTGGAATTAGGTCTCCTATTCAGTTCCCAGCTGGTGTCAGTTTAGAAGGTAGAGACTTGCTGAAGGAAAGTGTGTCATTAGGAGTGGACCTTGAGGTTTTGTAAGCCCAGCTCCAAGCCTAGGACCTGACTACTTCGAACCAGATATGTAAAAAGATCCTGCTGGTGGCCATGCCATCCCTGCCACGATGACACTTCCCCTTGAGATTGTAAGCCTGAAATAAACTCTTTCTTTCCATAAGCTGTCTCTGTTCGGATGTTTTGTTCCAGCAATGAAACAGTAACTGCAACAATCTGGGAGTGTGAATGGATGAGAAAAGTGTAAAGGGGAGCACTTGTGAAGTTGTTCTGGAATTCCCGGACCCTTGAGTGACCACTAGGCTTAGAAACATGGTATATCAGTGTTTTCCGAGATTCCTGAATCTCAGGTTTGTGAGGAAGTCTCAGAGGCTGGCACACCCTCCCAAGCTGTCACCCCGCCTCCGCCAGCACAGCTCTGTGTTTGATTAAAGGGGATGATGAATGGAAATTATCTGTCACTGGCAGGAAGATAAATGTCTTCCCTCCCTCTTTTTGCCCTGTGAATGACAGAAGGAGCACCACCCTCCGAGGCAGCTCACTTCATCTTTGGATGGTCTTGGACTGAAATGGTGGCATCTAGTGCCCTATAGGCCATAGTCTTAATCCCATGTTCCCCATCTGGGGAAGTTGAAGTTATTTGTTACCATTGCTTATTATAAATACCAACAACAGCAATTGCTTAGTGAGCAGAACCCTGTGACAGTTACCAGCTTCAGTACTTTACAAACTGAGCAAGAATGCCAGGCTTATAGAAACTCACGGGGCCATGGCTCCTAGAAATCATTGTATCCAGTGTCTATATTCCAGCATGTTAAACAAGCTAAGACCCTAAGCCACCAACCTAGCTGTCATGGGTGAATGACAGAGTGTCCTTAAGGAGACATGGCCGCAGGGCTTTGGATACTTCCACCCTCCTGCAGTTTCCAGGAAGCCAGTTCTTCGTGAGCATAGTCAAAATTAGTGGCTTGCCCTCAGGTTCACCCAGAGAGCTGGTCCATCCAGGTCAAGGGACTGGGCCAAAGAGAGCTGTTCTGTGAAGGCCAGGGGAAACAAAAGGACTTCTCTGGCCACCCTGGGCTGTAGAGAGGGACAGTGAGGGCTTTTATTAGGTTCTTTAGCTGAGCCTGAGGTAGGGATTTAGGCACTTGGGGTTCACTAGGGAGAGTGCTTCAGGAAAGAGGTGCAAGGAGAGGGAGGTGGGACGCAAGATAGGGGAGGGAGGGGAACACAGGATGTCCAGATAAATTTTCATTTCAGATAAGTAGTAATTTTTGATTGTGTTCAAGTATTTAGTACTTCTACTAAAAATGTAATCTTTGTTAATTTGAAATGCAAATAGGACTGGAGTCTTGTCTTTTTGCTTGCTAAGTGAACTTCATTTGTGCCAAACTGAGGGTGATTTGGGAATGTGGGACTTTTAGTGGTAAAATGTAGGCTAATCACCTTGAAACCTGGGTCTCAGGATAAATAAGTTTTGGCTGACACCTTGGGTCAGGGTAGAGGTAGGACTGACCCTCTGGAGCCTAAAGCCCAATGCAGAGGGAAGGAGGTGTGCTACTTACTTAGTTACAACCCACCGGGTGATGTTTAATGCTGGATGTGGGAGAGGCAGCTCCAGTTTTCTCTGAGCAGTTCTCTGGAGGATGGGGACAGCCGAGAGTCATTCGCTGGCAAAGAAGTGACACTTAGCATCTGGGGGTGGGAACATGGGTCTCTACCAGTGGAGTCCCCACCTAGAGCTTCTACTACAGTGTCTATTGTCCTCCAGCCCAGAGGCCCTGTTTGATTGTCTGGAGAAGAGGTGGGAGCCAACCTGGTGTCCAGTGCAGTCATCAGCTCTGCATGGCTCTGTTGCAGGCTGATGCAGGCTATTGGCAGTGCAGGCCAGCCTGGGATGGTTGGATGTTCACAAAAAAAAAATCCTCAAAGCCCAGAAAAGGGGTGTGTGTGGCGAGGTAGGACTGGGAGAGAGGACCAGAATAGATTCAACACATTGAAAAGAGGTTGTCAGGAGTGGAGAGGGTAGATGTGTGGTGGGAAGTGTGTGGTCATAGCATAAAGGCCAAGGCCAAGGCCAAGGCCAAGGGGGCTGTTCTGTCAAGTTCTCCAAGAAGCAGTTATACGGAACTTTAATTCCTTTCCCACAAACTCGTCTTGACGCAGGACAAACACAGGCTCTACTCAGTTGCAGACTGGACTCTAGGGAGGTTTTGCCTGCACTGACAAAGCATTTGGTTCCTGCAAAGGGCTAATGATTTATTTTCTGACTCAAGTGAATGCTTTGGAAAAGTGCTGGCGGCCCCACTAACCTGGGGAGGCCTGGGCACCTGGGGAACATCCCAGCTCCTGGCAGGGGAGGCCCGCCACCCAGCCTTGGCCATGATCCATGGGAAGACAAGTTTCCTTCTCACCTTTCCAGCATATCCTGAAACCAGAAGCCTCATGACACCAGCTTCTCTTTCAAAGCTCTGGGATTTTGGCTCTGGCCACGGCAGGACACCCACACTGCTGAGAAGCCCGAGAAGCTACTGAGACAAAGGTGCAGGGGTTCAGCTGGGGAGAGAGATGGGACTTATCCCAAAATCAGTGTCCCCATTTCTAGGCTGAATACAGTTCAGCATTGCTGAAGGACTCAGGGTTGTAGCACCTTTATTTTAACCATTGCCTTGCTGTGTGACCTTGCATGTGTCCCTTGGCTTTCCTGAGCTCTGCTTCATATCCAGGCTAATGAAACAGACATCATCATCGCTGGTGCTCACCGTGAGCCTTGCTGCATTCCCAGGATGTGGAGCACAGTGCATTCCAGCGTGCTTCAGGTTGTGCTTTAGGCAAGGTGGTGCTTGTATCTCTGTTTAAGGAAGAAGAAAGTCAATGAAATAGGAGCAGTGTGGCTTGTCCTCATGTTACAGCTCCTGGGCTCTGGACACCAGGACACCAGTAGATAATATCTCTTATCAGAGTCTCCAGGAAATGTCTGAGCCCGCATCAGCAATGTTAAAAGTCTTGATTTGGGGCACAGCGGGGGCATTTGGTTTCCACATGTTTTCTGGAACCTATGGAAGCCCAGCTAAGGAGGGCAGGAAGTCCTATCTCTGGCTCCGCATTCTGTCTCCATGACAGCCTGCTGTTGATACAGATCTCCACGCCCTTTGCTCTCAGAAATGCAATCAGCATATTTTCCTCTGAAGCCACAGAACAGATGGATTGTTGAGGGGTATAAAATAAGACCTGACCACAGGGGTTTCCTCTGGGTCCCCAGTGTTAGCCAGGCCTTCCTTCCTACGGGTGCCTGCGGGTC